>JAOYMR010000008.1:10088705-10104136 GCA_025802075.1 Tenebrosternarchus preto
CACTCGATCACACCCACCCTCACTCACTCCCACCCTCACTCACTCGATCACACCCACCCTCACTCACTCGATCACACACACCCTCACTCACTCACCTTTGCAGCGTTGCAGAAATAAGATTCTCTCGAGTGGACGGTTAAACTGCACACAGTGTTGAGACATTGAAACAGATCCACAGCCTGACACAAACCTGCCCTCCCACCTACAGCATAACCAATAATACAGCATTGATATGGCATGTATAATCACACAAAGATAACACACACACACACACTCTCCCACATCCGGAATGGGAAGTGGAAGAGGGGAGCTCACCAGCCAGGATACAGCAGGTATCGAGCTCGGATCATCTGAGGCTGGGAGAAACTGCTGGTACTCAGAATCAGCCGCATATCTTCAGCTCTGAAATCCAACCATAACAGATAAACAGACCTCAGCGGGAAACACCACCACACACCTTACATGCTGATGCTCTTCTGAGACCCAGGAGTGGGTAAAGGGGAACAGCAACACTTGCTGACCTGGTCACGGCGCCTCTCTCGGCTAGGATGAAGGCTGCGCTGGGATTGGCTGAGCGGATCAGCTGCTGCATGTGTTTGAGCAGAGGGTGTTTCTGCTCGGCCGTCAGCCCCGTGAATAACACATTGTTCACTGCACCTGCACCCAATAAACAGGTCAACACAAACTCTGCACAGACAAGCACACAAATATGCAGTATTCACTTAGGCCTTACCCTGACTGCACTGCTCCAGGAGTTTGGGAAAAAGAAGCCTGGAAAAACAAAGCAGACTGATATGAGAGAAGATCTGCTCGCACAAGGCTTTGGGAAGTTTTGTAGGAAAGTTGGTGCTTTTTGGGAGGAGAAGATAAGGAGATGGTCTTACCTGTGTTCCATGAAGGAGGTTAGGGGGTTCACGCAGGCAGTAACAGCACCTACACTCATTTTGTTCTGCACCCGTGGTTCTGGATGAGACACAACAGCTTGGACCACATCCAAAACATCTGTGTACCTACATCAGACAGATTTACAAAAACAAAACCACAAACATCTCAAGACCATCAATCTAAAGAAGCTAGACTGTGTGTATGCGCACACACACACACACACATCAGTACATCTTACCCTGGTGTGGGTATTACCACTCTTGTTGTGATTAGATTGTTGGCTAGATTGTTCTCTCTGGCCACAACGCTGCTCAAGAACTGCTGGAGATGCAGTACACACAAATCTTCTGACTCCTGGGCAGGGTGATATACCTCCCATCTGTCAATCAACCAACACTCAGTATAAAAAAAAAGAGAACCAGCGAATCAGGAAAGCCTGTGGCATTCCACAGAATCCCACAGAAAGCATCTACTGCATGTGTTAGTATGATCAGGAAATTCATTTCACTCACTTGCCACACTCTTGATTCACCTCCACCAAAAAATCACATAAACTCTCTTTATAGCTGCCTGGTAACCCTGCAATGATGTAAAGGATCACCTATGCACGCGCACACACACACACACACACACACACACACACACACACACACACACACAAACATAACCTTATCGCAACCTATTATATGCAAATATATATATTATAAAGTACACTGTAAAGCATGCAGGCTGACCTGCTGCTGTGGTTCAGGAGGAGCTGGTTTGGAGAGTGTGTTTGGGATAAGAGCAGCTAGGTGGTCGGTGCAGACGGACTCCTCACAAACGCTACTGCTGACAGCAAAGTGCTTCAGGAACCTACAGATGAGAATGCATGTCCTCATCCATACAGCTGAGATAAAACCACCTCAGCACGGAGGTGCCGCAGCCTGGATTTGGCCTGCGAGCAACACTGCGCTACCTGTCCAGGTCTGGCAGCTCTGGATAAGCGGTGCTCGGAGGTGCTCTGGGATTTGCTCTGGTTGAATCACGGATCTCATGAAGCTTCAGCGATCGGGAGTGCCTGCCAGGATTAAAAGAGTCACACACAAAAACCTCTCAAAGCCGAGGATCAAAGGATGGAGAAGGCGGCGGTGAGGCGCTGCAGCCTGGTGCTAGCGCTGCTGTCGGCGAACGGCAGGCTCACTCACATGCTCCTCTGCTCCAGGCTCAGCTGGATGTGGCTCACATGCTGCACGTGAAGCCCAGATTCAGGCTTACTCCAAACCTGCAGGACCTGACACCCCACCACCACTCTTTTACATACAAAACACAAACCTGCGGGACCAAGACCCCACCACCACTCATTTACATACGAAACGCATACCCACCCAAAGCCTCTTCAGGAAAAAACTGAACAGTGGGACCACCACGATTATGTATGTATGAGTGTGCGCGCGCGTATGTGTGTGTGTGTGTGTGTGTGTGTGTGTGTGTACCTGGGAGTAGAAGCCTTTGTAACCTTTGCTTTTGGCCAGGAGAGTGATAGCCAAGCAGCGATCAGTGCTGTGTAGAGGAAAGGGAAGGTGTGGCAGAAGAGAGCTTTCATACTCTATGAACAGCAGTGCCGCAGCAGACAGAGAGTCCTGCAAAACATCGCCATTCACACAGCACGCACCTCGGTCAAAGCACATTCTTTATGCAACAGTAAGTGTCAGCGGAGACGGTGTAGCTCTGGTGCTTGCGATGCACTTTAGAATACTGAAGATCTGTAAGATCGCTTAGCTGGTGAGTAAATAAACCCTAACCCTAGCTGACGTGAATGTACCACGCTGAGCGCAACACTGACCCCGTCATAAAGTTTGATAGTGCTGATGTGGTTCTTGGAGAGAGTGATGGAGCCATAATGGGGATGAATAAATAGTAAACCCTCAGAGAAAAACACCAGCTTCCCTAGAAAAAAGGCAGAAGACAACACAAGCATGTAAGGGAGTCCCTTCAAAAGCACTTTACATATTCATGACAGGCAGGGATGAATACCTTCTTCAGGGGTGGACAGAAGACTGCTGGAGAACACCTGGGCTGGATCTTTCGTTGTTAGCGGAACGCCCAATAAAGTGCAGTTCTCCTCCTACTCTCTCGCACAAGCAGGAGGAAATAAAAGCCAGACAGCAAATAATGAACCTCTGAAGGATGTGGCCCAACCCTGCAAAGACGTCGTGTTGTGTTAAGAACTGCAGGATGTGTCACCTTCAGCAGATGCAGAGCTCGCTCAGACAGTCTCACATCAGATTCGTCCACCTGCAGCCACACAAAAGACACAATCACTTAATCAGACAGACTCACGTCAAACTCGTCTACCAGCCGCCACACAAAGGAAACAATCACTTAATCAGACAGTCTTGTCAGACTCGTTCACCTGCACCCACACAAAAGTCACAATCACTTAAACAGACATTCGGACGTCAGATTCGTCCACCTGCAGCCTCACAAAAGACAATCACTTAATCAGACAGTCTCACGTCAGACTCGTCCACCTGCAGCCACACAAAAGTCACAATCACTTAAACAGACATTCGCACGTCAGACTTGTCCACCTGCAGCCACACAAAAGACACAATCTCTTAATCAGACAGTCTCACGTCAGACTCGTCGACCTGCAGCCTTACAAAAGTCACAATCACTTAATCAGACAGTCTCACGTCAGACTCGTCCACCTGCAGCCACACAAAAGACACAATCACTTAATCAGACATTCTCACGTCAGACTCGTACACTTGCAGCCACACAAAACTCAATCTCTTAATCAGACATTCTCACGTCAGACTCGTCCGCCTGCATCCACACAAAAGACACAATCTCTTAATCAGACATTCTCACGTCAGACTCGTCCACCTGCATCCACACAAAAGACACATTCTCTTAATCAGGCCTAATAACCCAAATTCATCAAATCAAGCAGTGTACGCAGAAACTACCACACCTAATAGCAGGCTTCGACTAGACAAGGCCCAAGTACAGTGGTATGTGCAGCTTTCCATTCCAGTATAAGGTCTGGCTTTACTTTGTTAATGTGTATTACCAAGAAACAAGTGTTTGTCAGCACCCATAACCATAAATAAGAGAACGCACCAGCCAGCAGATATGGCGTGGAACTGAAGATGTAAGCACAGTGAAAGAGTTGTCTGTGGAGAGAGCTCCCTCTGCAGGACAAAACATATATTTTAAAATTTCATACTGAATAAACAGAGCTCCATCTGCAGGACAAGACATGTACACCACAGGCTTTGCTATATTATTAGATTTACCATTTGATGTGGAAGGCAATTATATGGTATTTGATTTTTCACATTACATTTGATGTCTTTTTAATAAATACGCAAATAAATAAATAAATAAATAATATAATAATTCAAAAACAAATCATTATAACTGACTAACAAATATTAAATTTCTAATTTACAATAAACTCAGCAGTAAACATTAATCTGTTCATGAAAATGATACTTTTATGGTTAGAAACACATACTCCTTGCTAAACAACAAATCATTAACACCAAGGTCATTTTATGACAATATAAAAATGTTCACTTTGCCCACTTTGTTTTCAGGCTTCAGGTTTCAGATACAATTCCTATAGTATCTACTAGTACTAGTATAGTACTACTGACTTGGTTATTTCTACTTCTTCAACAAGTGAAAGTTTCAGGAACAGAGAAAATATTTCAACAGCAGAGCTCTTTGGTCATGAGGCAATAACAAAATAAAAAATAAATAAATAAAATCGCACCCCTTTCTTGAATGTAGATGCTGGACTCAAGAAAAGACTCTGAGAAAACTACAGATCCCAGGTCCCCTCCTCCCCACTGAAGATCTGGAATATCATACACCACCATAGAGGCCTGAGGAGAGTTAGGAAACAGTGTCAAAACTCTTAAACTACACAGCCTTGATGACACAAACAAGCAATGTCAGGGAAATTCAGTTACTGCAGAATATTTGAAAGCTCTTCTGGAGGTAAACACATGCACTACTTACAGTTTTCACCAGAAAGCGACTCTGTTCATCGCTGAGAGGAATAACTCTGAGAACAAAAAAAGATTTTTTTTTAAAGACACTAAAAATGAGAATAGCGTGGTGGAGTATGAGGGAGAGGAGACCCACCTGCCCTCGTCGTTCACAGCTTGGATGCTGAACGCTGCTTTGGACCTGAATTACAGTACAAAGCAATAGGCAGAACAGCCTCCTTAAAACAGGCAGTATTGGAAGGGACTAGATGGTTAAGTATTAAATATCAAATGAAACCTAATACTTCAAATAATGTGGCAATTTAAGTGTTTATCAGCTTTGTTTATCAGAGTGTCTGAGGGAGAGTCAGACCTGAGAGCACTCCTGTACTGAAGCAAACCAAACCTGTCCAAGGTCAGCTGAAAGGTTTGCTCTGCTACATCTCTCGCCTAGAAAATAAACAGCCATCTCCTATATTTCATGAACAATTTAAATGAATTACATACACACAAACTCAAACATATTACGGGATTTCTATTTGATATGTTTTTGGTTTACAGCAGATCTTTAATCTAAAAACTAACAGATTACAGCCATACTGCCATAATAAACCATATCACTGTCCTATAGACTGCACCAATAATTGAACTTGTATTCAGATCACCTATGGCCATTAGGATGCTATTCAATCAACGAGTGATGATCCAGAGAATTAACTTACCTTGCTAGTGCTGGAGCTGATGGAGAAGCATTTTATTCCTGCCAGTACAGACTGAACTGCAGCTGAGTAGATCTGAGAAAGCAGCCTGCAAAAGAGTAAATTCAGTTTCAACTCCAGTGGAGTCAATCCGAACTATAACCAACCCACACACTGCCTGAGCACTTACAGGAGTTCAGTCTTCGTCTGCTGGGTGTTATCATTCTCTGAACAAGGCAGGTGGGAGAGAGAGAGAGAGAGAGAGAGAGAGAGAGAGAGAGAGAGAGAGAGAGAGAGAGAGAGACAGAGAGACATACAGTTAGTATAAAACATATCTGTCAGAACTATGAGTCTAAAGCTGCTTTTCCACTAGCACAGACTGTGCATGCGGTTTACTCACTGGCACAGTGCTACACAGCTAAACTGTATCTCTCTAGGACAGGAGTGGAAGAGGGAAAGGAGCTGCTTAACTTTATGCCACGATGCCACTAAGTCTTCACTTACCAACTGACTTTTCTTTTTATTACTTGAAGCATTTTTTGTCTCGTCTAACAAAGCAAAACAGCAAGAAAGAGCCCATCACCACGGCGTGCTGAGTGTCAGCTGAGGCATCTCGGGCTCTGAGCGTGTAAAGGAAGGACCGGCAGGCCAAAAACGCTGAACCCAGGCCACCAGCGAGAGGCTTTACTTTATGTTCTTTGTGCTCGCCGCACAAACTTACCCAAGTATGGGACATGAGTGCTGCCAAAGAAATACGTCCTTGCACATGCCAGTGGGCCTTTGGGAGCCACACACTGAAGCAGCTGAGAGCAGAGAGGGAAGCAGGGAGAGGATGAGCGCGTTCCACCCTGTGATTGGCTGAGGGTTGTCTATGCAGTGTGTGTACAGAACAGCTTGCGCTCTTACCATGTGTTTGGCTGTGCCACCCCGAGCCCCTGTGTTGCGGACCTGATGGGCCTCAGAGGGGAAGGTGAAGCAGTAGTTGTCCAGATCCTCTTTAGAGGAGTGGCTCCCAAACAACACAAACGGCTGCCGACTTTTACTGACACACACACACACACACACACACACACACACACACACAAACAAAGGTTTGACACCTCTCTTCATACTCTGCACAAAGACCGACAACTAAGCTAAATGATAAAATAAGTATACTAGCAAGTACCTGCTATCGGTAATATTACTGGATATCAGGCCATGGGAGTAATATGTTCTGAACGGCTTCATAAAAGAGAAATAAAAAGGAAACGTGAGAGAAACATTTTAAAACTATAACGCACATGTCTACATGTTACACCCTCTCAGCATCCACAGGTCTAATAGATAACTGATGGAACGTTGTCCTTTGGAAAGTGCAGGTGTGTACCTCAGCCGTCTGGGCCTCTGATAGCTCCTGCATGGACAGTGCACTCTCTATGCCCATACTGGAGAACAGGCAGCTCCACTGCCTCTCAAACAAAGGTAAATCCTGCAACAACAGTACATCTCATCCCTTGTGCCTGCTGGTTTTGTGCATTGGGTAATTAAGCAAAGATGTATTCTTTACCTCACTGAGTAAGTTGTCCAAAGACACTGGGTCCAGTCTGGAATAGACCTGCCAAAGCTGCTCACTCACATCAGTTAGCTACAGACACATTACAATTCTGGTCAGTATAAAGTACAGTATGAATAACCCGATGTGGTTTCTGTATAATAAAACGAGTCGTAAGCCCTCACGTGTGTCTACTCTAACACACGTACCTTGTATTTCATGGTGAAAAAGCCTCCAGCTCCAATTCCTTCCAAAGCAAATGCTTGAATAATGGGCCACTTCTCCAGCATGAACACATCAAACTTCTGCACATGGCCTGAGGAGGACAACACTCAAAACTCCATCCACAGTGGCATGAGAAAAACAACCCATTCCATTCCCTGGATGACTGGCTGCTCTTACTGCGAGAGCTGTAGGGGATTCCAACACAGCTGCAGTCCTCAACCATTGACACGAAGCTGGAGATTTTAAACTCTTCTGCTGCTTCTTCATCCTCATACTAAGATAAACAGAAAGACATAAGGATGCTTCGACTTAGGGACATTTTAAAATCTGCACATGCTGTCAGCCCAGTATTTTCATAACACAGTCACAAGTACATTTTTTTGTTTGTTTGTTTGTTGTTTCCACAGTGACTTTTAAATATTCAAAGCACACAACACTGAACGAATGGTGAACACCACACACTGTCCCAGTTTCTAAACAACCAAAGTGCCACTGGACAAGGCATGCATTTGTAGGAGACCCTGAAAATGTAACATTTCCTGAAGTCACAAAAAACCTTTAATAACCTGCAACATCTGGGCATGGTGTTTAATAATGAACCACACTCCTGTGAGAATTAAGACATCTCTGTCAATGACATCAATGTTGCAAACAGGCAACATTTTAATACACAGTCTCAGTCTGTCCTTAATGTTTGGAGTAAGGAGTGTAGAGGATAATCACCTCTGCTTCAGTCATGCAGTGCAGCTGCAGATTCCTCCAGTGAGAGACATAGGGCAGCAGAAAGCGGTAATTGACTGGGTTGCAGTACAGGTGCACACACTCTGCCTTTATCACGATGATCACATCTGGGGAAAAGCACACAAAGGTCCACAAGATAACAGCAGAGTAGGCACCCACAACAGGAGCTCAGCTTGATGGAGTCACAGGAAAGAACATCATCCACAGAGCCACTGGCAGAATTGCCTGGTAACACACAATACTCATATCAGATACTATATTTAAATGTACAATGGTTGACTAAATAAATGTATTTGAATTTTATTGAGAGGCCACCTTAAATTCCACAAGTGCACTAAACAGCGCACATTTAAAGCTAAATTCTAGCAAAATGTAGCATGGGTATATATATTTTTTTGTATCGTTTTCTTCTCTAACAGATATTCGATTCATCTTTAGAAACCAGGAAGAACCATTGCTGAAAGCTAGCATGTTTTAACAGAGACAAAGAAGTATCCTCAACCCCTGGGTTAGGCTGAACAGTAGAACGTGGTTCATGAAGTTGGGCCGTACCATCCAGCACCTCTTCAGGGAGGAAGTCCTCAAGGATCTCCTCCTGATCATGTTTATATAACCCAAAGAAGAGGTAGCTGGCCAGCTCACTGCAGCCCTCATTATAGCGGCTGTCAATGCCTAAAAAGTCCACACACACACACACACACACACACACACACGAACAAAGCAAGGTCAGAGCCTTACAGTACAAGTAATCTGTCATTTGCTTTATTTCTTTACTTGTATTAGTTGTAGCATGGGTATATACATACATGCCTAAACTTATGAACAACTAGACAGATAAATAGAAAGACAAACAGATAAATAAAACAGGACAAACAGATATTTATCGATTCCAGACTAAATTTCAAGTTTGTTAGTAAAGTTTATTAGTAAAGTTAAATTAAATGTCCTACATAAATAATCTTGGCTTGTTTTATCCCTCACCTATAGAAGTAACACACTGAAACATGGGCATGGTGCCTATAGGTCTCTCTCTCTGTTGTCCAGTACCATTGTAATACAGTACCAGTCAACATTAGCATACAGCAAATCTCACTATTATAAACTGTGTTGGTGTGTTGTTTTAGGATGATTAGAACAGTGAGCACAAAATCAATACATTCAGAACAGTAGGATCTTATTAATTTTTACAGTCTGCACCCACAGAAGTTTAGTATGTATGAGCAGAGTAACATGGGTTTTTAAGAGATAACGGACTGAACTCACCCAATGAGCAGAGGATGCCATCTGGAACAGTGTCCCCACTATCCCTCAGCAGAGCCTGGACTTGCCGAAGGCGTGAGCAGCTGTAAGAACAGCACAGTAATGCACAAAATGTTCCTTAATAGTGCATGGCCAACAAGACACTGTATACATCACTGTACAATAGATAGAACTTGAAACTCAAGGCCAAGAATATGAATCAAAACGCTCAGCCCTTCTTTTAATTAAATTTGTGCAGTACACTATATATCTTACTGTGCATATAGATAGATAGACAGACGCATATAAAACCTATATACAAACTAACTGAAGATGACCTGAATAAGATGTTTTTTGTTTGTGTTTTAAAACAATTGATGGTTTTAAACAATGTTTAATTTCATATGTCCATGAATACGGGCCTCTCTTGAGGATCTGAAAACACTAAAAAAATTTAAAGGAGCAGTGTTTGAGAACGTGTTTTTACATGCGTCCAAATACCCTGCAAATCCCAGAAATTACCGTTCAATCCCACGATGTGTTCATCATTGGCCTGAACAGCCACAATTACCTCATACATTTAACATGACTAATGAAGTCATTTCCTTTGCCCGTGCTGCAGTTTGCAGACATTCTTGCAATGTACAAATTGGCAATAAATGACTGTATAAGATAGCTAGCTATTAAAATAATGCACATTTAAAAAATAGAATGTACACCTATATCTGAGCGAACCTACCTAAAACCAGAAAAAATAAAATTCTCCAAAATTAAATAAATAGCTAGCTACCTAGCTAACTAATGTTTACAGATGTTTACACTGTCAGCAGCCAGAAAATTAACTAGATTACTAGCTAGCATCGCGCTAGTGAGTCACTTGTGCAGTAGCTAACCTACTGGCTCATTAACTCGACGCTCAAGTGATAATAAATTAATTAGTGAGGCAGCTAGTCAGAAAAAAGCACATGACACTGAAATAAAATCACTCTAGTCGGGGAAAGCGTTTCATTCGATAAGACCGAACGTCAAACATGACATTTAGATACTGCCGTTAGCTAGCTAGCTAACTGATTGGGGGAAATGGTCACGACGTCGCATTCACGAACTGACGGACAATTTGTATTTTTCATATTTCTGGCCATTTACCTACATAACGTTCACTAAATTACGGACAAATTAACACGAAGCTATTGTTAGCTACGCTAGCTAGCTAACTCGGTGTCTAGCATCGCAGTATCGCTACGGTAACCGTCATCCGACTTAAAACAAAACACATCGTAAAAGTATACAGCTATTCAGACGAAGAAAAACCGTTCTAAAATGTAATCACCTGACTGCAGAATCAACAAAAGACCTTCCGTTCGTTCTGTTTATATTGGCCATATTTGAGTTTCATTAAAAAGTGGGATTTGAAAGAAGATATGCCGTTATTTTTCAGACACGAACATCCTCATAGTCAACAACCGCAGTTGGTTCAGTGACAGGAGCGCATAGTAACCGCCTGTACCATTTTTCCAAAGAGGGTATTTCCGTTTCTAGATCGTACTATAAATTTGAGTCCGATAAATCAAACGTGGCCTTGCCAGAAAGATCATTTTATTGTAGTGTAGATAAATTACTAATTTAAAATACTTTTACATTTAAGTGCATTCAATGGACAAAAAAGCATACGGGGCGGTTCCTGCTCCTCCTCATATAGGACGAATGGATAGGAGAATGTGTCTTACAATATCTAATGCAATCTCATATCTCATGTAACAGTCTTCTATCTCTCTCTTTAAGTAATGTTAATATTAAACTAACGTTATAAGCGTAGAGTGAGCTTTATGTAATTCGAAGCCATGTATACTTTACAGCGTTTATGATAGATATAGCCATTTTAATTATTAAAACTTGAGAGAGTGTTGGAAGTTACAAGTAGCCAGTGATCACAAAAACTGTATACCAGTTTGTATTTTTTGATTGTTGTCTGTGGAAAAAATAACAAAAGTAGCATAAGGCCTGATAACAAATGGCTTCTTATCATCAAGTTCTGTATGACTGAGATGCAGAAACTGATTATCAGCTATGATATGAAAAGAAACATCCTGTGGATTTTAGATGTAGGCCTAAAATGGAGCGTGATTTTCCTAAATGGCTGAGAGATTAAGCTGTTACAGCTAAGCTGTTGGCTTAGTAATAGAGTAAGTGAAAAGAGTTTTTATTTGATTAAGTCATTGCAAGAATGTTTCTGTTATTTCCTTTTAGACCCCTCCAGACCCCTCAGTTAAATTGGCAAACATAACAACTTACAAGATATTGCAACACATACTTGGCTCTTCTTAGGAATTGGCAATGACCATGTAGAAATTCCACAGAGTATACATGATTGCAAATTTGCAAACATTTATTTTAATAGGAGTTCAAATCCAGTGCACAAGAGCAACAAACAAAAGCAAACCAGAAACACTTCTGAGAATGAAGCAGCATTACAGCTTGTTCTCGAACAATTCTTTACAGTTGCCAAGCATGAAGAATAGAACAGGTAATAGGATAAGATAACAGCTCACTTCAGTGTTCAGAGCCCACTCATAAGCTACTGGGTCATAGTACGGGTGATCCAGTCATCATAGTGTGATATGATAGTGTACAGTCCTGGCTTCTTTCTGGCACCGCATCTCTTAGCTCCGTTTGAGGTTATCCCCACAGCAACGCCATTGTAGAGTAGGGGACCCCCAGAATCACCCTGTGAGAAGAACAGGAGAACCGACAGGATTGGTCCACTTGTGTGTGTATGCATGTTTATACATGTTTAGAAGTAATAGAATTGATTCAGGTCTTAAGACTAAGATGGAAACCTACATCACAGGTGTCAATGCGAATTTTTGCAGCACAGATCATGTTGCTGGTGAACGCTGACCCATAGTAATCACTTCGTCCACAGAGGTATCTCTCAATAACAGCAATGGACACCTCCTGCAGTTTGTCCGGTCTTGTGCCCAGGAAGTTGGAGCCCCAGCCAGCAGTGTCCACAATCGCCCGCTCCTGAGGATCACGCCCACCTGCTCGCTGGAACTTCACTGGCTTCACTGCATCAGTCTCCGTGACTGGCTGAGTTAGCTGTCAATTATGGATGGAATTATATGCCCCTTTTGGGTCACAGGGAACAGCACACAATTTAAGGGGATACTTATCTCTCAGCCCTTCTGCTTAATTCCCTAATCCACACATAGCTTACCTTGACCAGGGAGATGTCATTATCGTAATCCTCTGGGTTGAAATCAGGATGGTGATAAACAGCAGCGATATCAAAAGTTTGCTTGGTGTCCTCTGCTTCAGACAGAGAATGAGCGCCCAAGACCACCTTAAAATCTGGGCTACAGAAACAAGGCACACAGTCTGGTCTTATTCTGTATTTTGATCTGCAGGTAAATTTACCACTACAGTCAGAATCTGAACGCCACACTGACAGCTGCTTAGTAAAGCAAAGGCTCAGCTCCTACCACAGCCGTCATCTATCACTTATCACGTTACTGCTCGGTTGACATTACTGTATCACTAGAACACAGCAGGCTGTGCTGGGCGAATTTACTGAACTGTGAGGTTGGGCTGTAGCACTTACTTGTCCTTGAAGCAGTGCGTGGCAGTCATGAGCCACTGATCAGAGATCAGGAAGGCACCACACTCATGCTTGTCCTGCAGCTGCAGGGAGGCCATGTATGGACGAGAGTGCGCCACCGCCTCCTTCCCCCCAGTGATGCATTCACCTTCTCAGAGAGACAAGGCAGAATAAGATGCTTCAGTTCAAGGGTCAGTTGAAATCCAGTTTCGCCTTTTACTTTTTCATAACTATGGCAATACAAATGGTGATTAGCGACAGGTTTTTATTAACTAGAGCTACATATAGTTTCATGAGAGAGCTCAGTTAAATCAGACATCTGCATACTTCCATGACAGAGCTCAGTCATATTAGACATCTGCATACTTCCACAACAGAGCTGTTATATCAGACATCTGCATACTTCCATGAGAGAGCTCAGTTATATCAGACATCTACATAGTTCCATGAGAGAGCTCAGTTATATCAGACATCTACATAGTTCCATGACTGAGCTGTCATATCAGACATCTGCATACTTCCGCAACAGAGCTCAGTCATATCAGACATCTGCATACTTCCACAACAGAGCTCAGTCATATCAGACATCTGCATACTTCCACAACAGAGCTCAGTCAGATCAGACATCTGTATACTTCCATGACAAAGCTCAGTCAGATCAGACATCTGCATACTTCCACGACAGAGCTCAGTCAGATCAGACATCTGCATACTTCCACGACAGAGCTCAGTCATATGTCACATGTACTGCATTTCGTTGCCTTGTACTCGTACATGTGTAATGACAAAAAAGTTTAATCTAATCTAATCTAATCTATAGTTCCACAACATTAAAATATGCAAACCACAGAAGCTCCTGTCAGCTGAACACACTGTGCACAGAACACACTAACACGATGTACATAACATCTGACTGACATTTGTTTTCACATAATGTAAACACATAATTTTTCTAATAAAATATTTCAAAAGTATTTTATCCTGTTACACATCGGGACGTAATAAACTTTAATATTTCTATGTGTATTTGATTTTCTGTACACATTCTGTAAACTGTGCTTAAGCAAGTGCAATACCTATAACATTATTATTATTATTATTATTATTATTATTATTATTAAATACATATTTAATACTTACCAGGCACTAATAATGCATAGAAAAGAGTTGAAGCAAAGATAACTCTTAAACAATCCATGATGTTTCCTTTCTGCCTACTATGGAGAATCAAAGTGTTTACAACGTACCGCTTTCCCTTTATAAAGTCTCGAGATGTGCAGGAGGTGGCTGCACTTACCAGAAAATGATGATTTCTTGGAAATGATTCCTTCACTCCTCCCCCATTTTCTATGTGGTAAGTGGGGGGCTTGTTTCTTATCTAACTCATCTTTCTTCCTTCCTTTCCTGTTCGGTTTTTTTTTTAAAATCTCCAGATGGTTTCAGTAAACTTAATGTCCAGCAGTGGCTCTAAAAGGAAAGAACTGAAGAAGACCTCTGGACCCATGTCGTACATAATATGAGCGCATACACACAGACAGAGAATGATAGAGAGAGCATGAGAGAGAGATAGAATCAGAAAGAGAAAGAGAGCTGAAATTGTTTGGGCCAGTGTCAACTTGTTGGAGCTCTGTGAAAAGCAGTGCAGGTTGACTGGATCTGCCTGTATTTGTTCAGCATGCCTGCAACCTTTGATTTTCACATTTACTTCAAGTATACAAACCCTGGAAAAGTAACAATGTTCTGGGATGTGTTGGAAGTTATGTAACAGTGTCCAGGGATGTTATGGAAGTTATACCCAAATTCAGTATTTCAGTGCTGACTAAATATCACATTTGATTTAATTCCATCAGATTTGACAGATGAATTTTTTTTTTATTTCCATGGACACTTTAATCGTCACCATGGCACCCTTGCCTCTTCCCTTGTCCCCTGTCTGTACGGGCGTGTCCGTGTAGAGGTGTGTTCTTGTGCCGTGGCTGTTGTATGTGTGTCTGTTCTCCTGTGCGCGTGCTGTGGGCGTGGTGTTTGTTTGTCTCCTTGTCGTTCTTCGTTATTATTATTCGTTTAACCTGTGTCTCGTGATGGTGTGTGTATTTCAGCGTGTGCATGTTACCACGTCTTTGTCGGTCTTTGTTCGTACGTGGAAGAGCATCGCTGCTTGTTCGTCTCGTCTGCTCTACGAAGCTCCGAATAAAAGGCGTTGAAAATCCATGCTCGTCTCCCTGCCCTTTTTCTGTAGCGCACTGCGCTACAACGTAATGAGTTATTAGTTTGTATAATCATTGCTAGAAAACCACAGAACATCTAGATACTTGTATGTGGTTAACTGGAAGTGCTGCTTTATTCCAAAACTCATCATGCTTTCATTTTTCCACGTTGACTACTGTAACTCTCATTTAATCGGTTTTAGTCTACCATTAACAAACTTCAGTTTGTCCAAACTTCAAAACCTACGGAAGCGTATTGCTGCCAAGAATGATGATTAAAAAAATCTTCAGCATGTCGTTATTACGAGATCCTATGTCGTA
>JAOYMR010000008.1:10106736-10115551 GCA_025802075.1 Tenebrosternarchus preto
CTTCTCTTCTCTTCTCTTCTCTTCTCTTCTCTTCTCTTCTCTTCTCCAGCATGAGTCAGCAAAAGAGTGACTGAAAGAAAGATTAAAGCTGTTGCTAAAGGACTCCACAACATATTCTCTCCCACCTGGGGGCATACAAACACCTTAACACAGCAGACACACACACACACACACACACACACACACACTTCATTAGATGTGATGACAGTGCAGTCTGGTTTGTGGACATGTGTTGTCTCTTTTAGCTTGGTTTATGTAACTTTGTGCAGAGTGAAGGGCATGAATACCAACCAGTGATACAGAGCTAATCAGCAGCTAACTGGGAACACTGGACATGGTGATTTGTTATGTTTAATATATAGTTGGTCATCTGTCACTTCCTATTAAATGCCAGTTTTATTGGTATGGGAGAGATAGCCTGGTAGATGTTTTATGCATAGCATTAATGTCCATATTTGATTTTTTATTAACTTTTGTGAGTTGAAGTTTTAAGTTGGCACTTCAGCAGTTTTGACAATAGTACTGTATTTCATTTTTAATCTGCATGTCTAATCTGTATTTCTAATCTGCTGCATAAAAGAGCCCATGTCTTTTCTTTTTTGAATATTTACTTTTGGTTATATTTGGATTTGTGCCTAGATTTGCATTTATTTAAGTACAGAATTAGAGGGGTTGGTTTTGGTTTTAGATCAATATGGTCCTCACAAGCGTAGTGATACCAGCATGTGTGTGTATGTTTTATTGAGTGATGGAGTCTTTCAGCTGTCCTCGGTGCAGAAGACAGATGGTCTGCCAACCTCCATCCCTCCACCCCTTTGTCACGCCCACAGTCTGCTGCTTTGGGGGTATTTTTAGTGGGCATTCTCCCCTCCATAACGAACCCGTATAGTCTGCTGTACGTCTAATGAGGACAGAAAAGGCCACGCTTCACCATCGGAGGCTCAGGTGTTCATGTGGCGCACGAAGGACATTAGCATATTTCGTAACTCATTGGTTGTTTACTTGTTTATTTGTTTAGTTGTTTAACGGTAATGGCAGTTTGCTTGTTCCGGACTATTCTGTTCCCTGACCAGCTGTTTTCAGCTGCATCATACAGTTTATTAACTCTCCTGATGATTAATGGAGGCAAATCATTTGACTTGTTTCAAAGTGAACAGTAAGTGACATCATCACTGTGTTTGGACATCATGGATACTTGTGCTATTACCTGCGGTTGCACTGTTCAAAAACAAAGAAAAAAAAAAACTAAATCACACAAACACTTTTTGTTTCTTTTCTTTGTTTCTTCATCAGACTCCTAGGGGGGAAAGTGTCAAAGTGGAGAGTGAAAATAGCAATTAATCTAATGTTTTATTTTTGGAAAGATAAATGATTATTAGATTAGATTATTACGTAGATGCCGCTTTGAACGTATTAGCACGAACCAAGAATCTTATTTACTACCTCCTGACTCTTGTCCCGTCTTCACAACACTCTTGGTTATAAGTGGGACTCTTTTTTCTGATAAGACACGCCGAGTGCGAGCAATCCGGCGCATCCTCCACACCAGACACGAGTCCTGTTTGTTCCCGCAGTCGCGTCCGTGCAGGCGCCGGTGTTCAGTCTGCGCGCTTTCTGAGCAAGGATGCGCGCGTGTGCGCCCTCGCGGGTATAGATCCCCCCTCCCCTCCCCTCCCCTCCCCACCCCCTCCCACGCGACCATTCATTCTTTCTTCTACCAGTTGGACTGAACGGCGACCAGGAGAGACGAACGAAGAAAAACAAACGAGGCTGCGTGGAGCTCACGGCCCGATTTTAAAACCGGTTTCTATTTGGCGAGTTCACCTGTGCCCACCGTTATCCGTGTGAGGGATTGTTTTTATGTTTCATAACCCGCGCTGCTTTGGCAGCTCGGAAAATAAACACTCAAGGATGCGGATTTAACGGTAAAAAAAAACGCTACTTGGATTTTTAAAACAAGGCGGTGCGCGAAACCACCTAACCTATGTGATCTGGACGAACCATTTCTCGAGTATAATTTCACTCGTGCCGTTTGAAGACGTTAATCGTACCGACTCCATTGCCCGACGATAACAGAGCCGTAGCGACGGTGAGTCTTGTGTATCAATACTAGCCTGCTAATTCTCCGAGACCAGTGGCTCTCTAATCCTATATCCATATTGACGTCCTCGTACCCCTGGTTTCGCCAATCTTGCTTTAAAAAAAACCAAGGTATCTAAGCCAGTTGGCTAACGAGCTAGCTACCTTTGTTAAACCCCAGGTCTGGCGTTGGGCTGGATGGTTAGCTGCTTCATCTCACCATGCCGCCGGGGTTTGCCTTTTGTCTTGGCATGTGTGTTGCTAACACAAACCATAGCCTTCTGCATGGGAACCTGTCACATTTGATTTCTAGCAACAAGCCACATCAACGAAATCTGATGCCTTTTCTTTGTGTGTGGCTCATCAAGTGCAATATTAGCTATCTAAGTAGGTGTTTAAAACAGTAGTGGCCTGGGCTTTGTAAATGCGCAACACGCATCTTCTCCATACGGTCGTGTGCGTCGCGTTAGTCACTGTGCGTTTTTGATTTGTCATTCGTGGCGATGGAGTGAAACCTTGCTGTCCTGGGTGTTGATTCATAGGGGAGGGGGGAACTGGGAAACCAGAATACCGTCAGATTGGTAAACCAGTCTAACAGAATGATGATGCCAAGACGTATATGAATATGTGTGTGTGTGTGTGTGTGTGTGTGGCAGATGGTGTAAAGACGAATTAACTCAGAAGAAGCAGCTGGTTAGCGTCCCGTCTAAATTAATAGACGCTCAGAAAACGCAGGATTTGGTGGTCATACTGAAAGTTACGGGGGTGGACAAAAATCGCGATTAGATTAGTGGTCAGTTCTAGTAACCCGTGTAAACTCTGTTTGCGTGACCCTGACCCGGCTTTCGCTCACATTAATCGGGTAATTTGCTGTCTTGTGGCGATCGTTTGGTTTAAACTTCTAAGCACATGTCCGCCAATTCTGCCGTAGTCAACTGATCTGTTAAAGGTTGTCCATGAGCGACGGTTTTGGTTTCGCTTCCCCGCGCAGGTAAACCCACCTGCTCCAAGGAAGACGTTTCAGTTTTCCCAGCAGGTGCGCTGACGTGAGAACAGCGTTTTGTCTGTCGTTATCCTATATGACTACAACGTCCAAGTAAGGGGATGTAATCCTCATCGGTGTTGTTAATCTCAGTCTGCTCCTAAATATAGAACCGTTTGTTCGTCTCCGAGTAGCGATGCGTGTCTTAATATGGCGCGACTGTACGGTCTTGTTATGGATTATCATTAGATCGCTGGAATAGACGGTTATTTTTCATTTTGACTTGTGCAGGCTGGATGTAGCTACTCTCACACAATGGATGCGTCACAAACAGCTCCACATCACTTTCTGTAGGTATATGTCAATAATGAGGTCCAAAATGCACTTAGAAACACCTAGCATGCATATTAGAAACACTCAGTTGGAGACCAGGTTCAGCCATGGTGGTGAGGTCAAACAAGGACCAGTGAAGAGCAGGCCGAAAGGTGGAGGTCCAGCCGTCCGACACAACAGACTGGCTACAGTCTGGAGCTGTACACCTCTGACTGTACCCAGATTGGCTACATTCTGGAGCTGTGTACCTCTGACTGTACCCAAGAAAGTGCCAGGTTGTTAATAAAAAAAAACAAACAGAAAAAGTGAAGGCCCACATAGTGTGAGTCATAGAGGAACATCGAGCAGTGACACAGTGCAAGTGCAGCAAGGTATTCTGGGAAGGACGTGGTCTTGGGCTATGCCTGATACTGTTGAATTGTGTAATGACGGTTCTGTATTGTGGTGTTTCTGGGACGCTGTAGAGGGGGCAGGAGTGATGTCATCGCTGTTAATGACCCGAGTTGGCGGCCGCTTCGCATCTGAAGCATGTCAAGCACATGCTTCGTTCTGATTCGCTGAACAGAACCTTGTGTTGTCATTTCATCATTTCTATCATTATATGAAAGATCTTGTCATGTTGTAAATCTGAAGTCCACCGAATGTAGATAGAGGGCCTGTAATTAAGCTTTTCTCATTAAGTGGAAGCCTCATTACCGATACTCCAGCGTGCTATAGCCCCAGGGCGGGTCCTCTGGAATAGTCATTAGGTTTCTTTTAGTCTGTGTGGGTTACCAGTGTTTGCTGTTTGGTCGGTTGGATGTAGCAACGGTTCTTTGAGGATGTGATGATGTGTTTGAAGGGTGTTTCTTTGTTGTTGTTTTTGTTTGGGGATGTAGTAGAGTAATTCTGACTGTCATTCAGTGGAGTTGATGCGGATGTCTGTTTTCCCGTGAAAGTAATGTTCTTGAATAAGTCTGAAAATGCAATGTCCCTCTCACGAGAAAACCTTGTTAAAATTAGATTAAATTCATATTTAAAATTTTCATGATGCAGGTTATTCATTAATTTGTCTTGTAAATCTTTAACTTGTGTTCCTTACTTCATTGCCACATGTCTTCTCTCTTCCTGTCTCTCTCTCTCTAGCTGTCTGTCTCCCTGTCTGTCTTTGTCTCATGCCATGCAGTATCTTCATCATGTTTACCCGGGCGCAGCAGCCCTTGGTCTGTCAGTGGTGAGATCCACAGTGCAACGTTCAGACCTTTCAGAGTGAGCAGTGAAAGGTTGCTGGAGGCAGATCTTGGTGCCTCCTGTGATGCTGCACAGTGGGATAAACGGAGTCATGGTCAGTACAGTAAGACAAACCAGCCAGTGAGAAGAAACCGAAGAAAACGGACAAATCTGAAGAACAGTGAGAAGTGCAGAGACGTTGTGCCAGGTGTTTGTGCTGGATTGAGTGGATCATGTGCTGGATTGGCTGTTGCAGTGCCCTAGGGGCCCTTCTGATGGTGGGTGTCCCGGGTCACTGGGGCCTGATGTTTCCTCACGGTGAATCTCTCAATTCGGCACTCAGCTGAGCCAGGACACCCAGGAGTGTCTGAGCAGGAAAAGCACTGATCTCTCTAGTGTACCCCACGGCTCGGACCGGGAGTCTGTGGCCAAGACAACGTGATGGATGAGTGGATGAATGGATACACACACACACACACACATTGTAGGGCTGCCCAACTTGTAAGGGTGTCATAAAGCATTTATCTAGAACACCTGAGATAGATCATGATACTCAAAGCATGTGCACGCGCGTACATACACACACACACACACACACACACATACACACACACACACACACACACACACACACACATCTGAAGGCTCATTTGTGTATTCTATTACCATACTGTCATGGCCAGTATGGTGAAAGCAATTAACTGTTGTGTATCGCACAGCCTCTGACTGCAGGCAGGTTGCCGGGGCTGTTTTGATGCGAGGAATGTGACAGTTGCCCCATATTTCTGCTGACTGTCCTAATCACGTCACCCCTGTCCTCGATGTCCCGCATTGTCCTGCAGGTGCAGACCGAGGCGAGTTTGCTAAGCCCTCTTACTGGACCCCAATGTACACGCTTTTGTTCCTATGAAGCCCCTCACATTCCAGCCCTCAGACAAGTGGAAATGTGCTCCCCATTCAGTGTGATTCAAAGATTAAATTCAGTGTCTTTGTTCGACATTGAAAAAGTCAAAAAGTCCCAAAGCAAATTCCAAGCTATTTTTTTTCCCTCTCCTGGATTGAGGTGGCACAGATGTGTAAAGGTTGCTGTGTTTTGAACCTTTCTGAAGGATTGATTTTCTTTACTTGGACCTTGTGAGAGAGTGGAGAGCTTGTTCTGGGCAGCTGTAAGATTTAAGACAGGGTCTTCGGAAATTCTTTGAACATGAAAAGAATGCTCACGCTCTAGTGCACACCTGTACGGTGTAGTCTAGAGGGGACAGCTCTAGAGCGGTCGTGCCTGTGTGTTGTAGTGTAGAGCGGACTTCTTGATGCTTCTGCTCTAGTGTGGTTTTAATTGTCTGTGATTTACAGAGCGTTCCTCTGTTGGAGTTTTGCTGTGATTTTTAAGCAAGCAACTCTGGTTTCTCAGAGCAGCTCTGTGACTTGACAGTCTTAGTTTTTCCGTTTGAATTAAAACTTTTAGGAAATTAGGAAAACAATGATTTGGGTAATGTTATTATTCAGAAGACTCCAGTTGTTGCATTTTAGACTGGATGGAACACGCGCTCTTGAGAGTATTTAGGATCCAGAGCCTGTGTTCTCGTCAGGACTTGTTTTGGGAGGTTTATGTACACGTGTGGATTTTTTCTACATTGGTGTTCTAGAATGTTCTCCAAGTCCTTTTTGTTGATGCACTGTTGTACCCATTAACCTGAGCGTAAGCATCTCTTCTGTCTAATTTTCGGGTGCTTTCTGTGAGATCCTTTATGAAGTGTACCAAGAGTGTGTGTAACGATGTGTGTGTGTGTGTGTGTGTGTGTGTGTGTGTGTGTGTGCGCGCGCGCCACAATAAAAGTTTCATGTTGACTTGTCATGCACTTGGATATTCACCATCAGAACAGTAACCCTAGAATCTCTTAAAGGGACAGTGACTCGCCGCGGTGGCCAGACGGCCTGAAACATGTGATGGATGAGGTACTGGATCCCGCTGGCTTATGGATCGCTGGGCCGAGGCACGTCTCGCCTGCCCACGAGGTCGTAGGAGATATGGCCGCTGATTTATTTAAAAGGTTTCGTGTTGCGTGGTTTGGAAGAAGAAGCACTTACGCTGCTATTGGGTTTCGTGTTGTTACGAAGTTCCAGTTACTCCTTTGAATTTGTGGAACTTTTTGTAGCTGACTATTGATTTTTAGTAGTTTTATTTATTTAATTCCTGCTATGACTGCCCCTTCGGTGGCGCTTTGCAACGTTCTGAGGTGTTTTTTGGTCTCTGTTAGCATGCTAGATAACAGCGCTGGGGTCCGTCCTGAACGCCTAGCAACAGAGTCCGTCCCCCAAATCTGTCCCACCACAAGGCTTCACACAGAGGAGGAGCCTCTACACAGGAAGAGGCTCCAGCTTCACGTTGTCCAGGACAACGGCGAATACACACTATTCAAAACACACTATTCATTTTAAGTTCAATGTTTGATTTTATTACCTCATTCATTAGTTTAATGGATGTTGTTATATTCCATCTACAACTAATTTATGCTAATGTATGCGAAAAGTCAGAGGGTTTTTGCTGTGCTTCCATTGTGTTGTTAGTGTAAATTGTTTATTTGTATCATCATTTTGGTTGTTAGTAATGTGTAACTATTTTTCTGTTGCTAGTCATGATTTAACCATCATCAGGTCGTTATCAGGTCACCTACAGCAGATCTTTAGTGCCTCTTCCTCTCTCTTTTTAATCCAGTCCCACATTTCTACTGTTATTGCAGTGGTGTCGTTTCTATACATTCCTGGTTTTTTCCTGCTGTGATGTTTTACTGTGTGTGTGTGTGTGTGTGGTCTGTCAGCAGGTAGTGTGCTCTGAATCTGAGCTGGAGAGGCGTCCTATATATAGCATGTCACGTGTCTCCTAGGCTACCTGCATGCATCCTGCCCCTCCCCCCTCACTCACCACTGCCGCACCCACTCCTCTGTTCAAGTGATGATAGGGTGATAGGGAAACTTGGTGGAAGTTTTGAGCTTTTCTACTTTCTACTTAAATGTACTTAAATAGAACTAAATGCACTTAAATAGAATTGTAAAACATTTGCAAACTCAAAAATGTAAAAATAAAACATCTGTGAGCATGAGAGTGAGTGTGAATGTGAATCGATATACATGGGTTTAGAATGGCTCTCACTGGTTACGTAGCAACAGTGATGTCACTGGATATGCATTAAAATAAGATGCATTAAAATAAATTGCAGATTTTTCTTAAAAGTAAGATGAAGTGTGATCTGTCAGATTTACTTCATCAGATTTCCCTTTGTAGCTTAACCAACACATTTCTCTCTCTGTCTCTGATTTTTTCTCCTGGGAACATGTGTCATGTGTCCTGGGAACATAGTGATATTTGCTAATTAGTCAGCCGTCTCTGTTATTTCCCTCAGTCATTCCACCCAGGCTTACATCACTAACATATGGATATTGTTTTTTTTGTGGCAGGCAGGCTTGTTACTTCAGGCTGACATCACAGCTGTGAGCCAACTGTGTATTCTGTGGGTAATATGTCTCTCATTTGACTGACTGTTTATCAGGGCTTTTATTGTGAGTATTTAAAAGACCCTCTCAGGTGACCTTTTAGAGGAGGTCAAATCTGGGTCACACTCTAAGGTCAGCACGAACGTTGCCTGTTCCTGCAGCTAATCTTCTTCTATAGAGTGTTTCACCTTTATATAATTCAGACTGTCCAGGATTAGAGGAAATACATTTTTACGGTGTCTTTCCTGGCCTAGGAGTTCTGATGCGTGGAACTCTAGAGAGGTGAAGGAGAAGTGGGGGTGGAAAAGTAGCTTCTGAGCTCCTGATAGCCCTGCGGGACTCGGCTGTGAGCCTCGAGGGTGTTGGCAGAAAGCTGGCTGATGAGAGAGTGGCATTGTGTGGTTTTTCCTCACCTCTCCAACCAAACCACGAGCTGTTTGGAAGCTGTGTGGCTAAAAGCATCTGAAGTTTCTGCCACAGGGCAAAAACCCTTTATTTTAAGCCAACAACATCCATCCCAAAATATCATCACCTCTAACAGACACTTAGGGATTTGGGTTTCCAGTCCGCTATTGTGTGCTGAGTTAACCTTTATTCTTCTCAGTGGAGGTGTTAAGCTCGGGGCGGGCCCCCCCCCCCCCCCCCCCCCCCCCCAGCCCGACCGCGACCACAAAGACCAAAACCTCACCAGCAACACAGACAAAAAAAAAAAAAAAAAAA
>JAOYMR010000008.1:10115651-10128151 GCA_025802075.1 Tenebrosternarchus preto
ATATATCACTCCTGAAACTGGACACCCACGAAAAACTAATACTACCTGAATTACAACAACATCCGCTGTTGTTTTCATATGTGAAATGTGAAAATGTCATACTAATACATAGTACAAATTTAATGATTAATATATGAGAGAAACTACAGCCTGTTATGTATTAGATGTGTGTGTGTGTGTGTGTGTATGTGTGTGTGTGTGTGTTTAATAAAGAAATAAAAATATGCTCTATTGTGGAATTATTTGGTCTTCTTAAAAATGCCTTGCTTTTTGGTCTGCCTGTCTGCTCATGTGTTTACATGTATATAGATGTGCATGGTGCGTAGTTGATTAGTAGTCACTTTTACTAATGGTCATATACCATTAATAAAATGTTTTTCATTCATAGAACAGCCTCTGTACATTTAAGTTATTATTGGTATTGGTATTATTTGTCCTTTCATATTGAGTAAATCAGATGATAAGTTTACTAGGAATCGAAAACTCAGGAAACGTAGGAACTGGAATATCAAAACGTAGACTAACATTAAGTTTGTTGGAAATAAAAAAAAAAAACACTTAATACACGACTGTATAGATGAGCGACATAATGTTTGTTTCAAAGTTTGCTTGTTTGTGTTCGCCTCTTCACATGAAGAGCTGACGGTGTGTAGATAAATCGATGGGCTGACATGTTTGCTCCACCGATTAGATACAGTGGTTTCCATGGTTGCATTCGTGTCTTCATGCGACAGCAATAAGACAAACGTAAATATCTTGTTGATGTTTTCGTTTAAAACGAAATTACTGGTTTATTTGAGCTATGTCTCAGTATGCATGCAGTAGAATACTAGCTGTCATACCAGCAGCTTGCAAAATGTTGTTTACTGATAGTGTTAAATGAGTTGAGTAATATTACAACATATAAACACACACTGAAAGCCTCAATTCGGTCCTGTCGCAAAGCCATCTAGATTCTAAAGCAGTCAACTGGCAGCGACTCTAAAGCTCTGTTGTTACTTATAGTATTATACAGCAGTAAAAAAAAAAAAAGTTGAAAAATGTTTGACATAATACATAAAGGAACTGTTTGCCATCAGTGCGACATGATTCGTGTGTACCTTTCTTTAAAAACAAAGCTGATACGCCAGATGGAATGTTGACAGCAGTACACGTTATGCTGCTTCCCAATAATACTTCAAGAAATTTTTTTTTACAGTTTAAATATACATTTGCTGCCATGAACATTAGATGCTTGAATAATGCTTTCAGAGCTCACATTTACAGGAACGGTCGAACTGGAATGTTAGATAATGAACACTTAATAGACAATGTTACTTTAGAATGCTATGTATTGGTTATGTTCCCTGTCTTCAAATAAAATGGGACGGTATAGATGAAAACAAAACATGTTGGCTTTTGCTGTGAAAAAAACTGCATTACAAATTCAACATTTTAAAAGTAAATATTTTACTCAAATAAACAAGTAATATGTGTAGTCTACTCCAGGAGTTGTATTTCATGCTAAACACGTGATAAAGCCAGAATAATCTGTACAATTAGCTCCAGATCGCATAATTACATAATGTGCGGTTACATAAAATGTCAGAACACACAAATACCTAAATTTATTATCCCAAGTTTCACGCTAACTGATAGCCATTGCGTGTCTTCTGATTCATAGAAATTACCTATCTATAAAAAGTTTCTGTCGAATACTTCCCGTCAAAGTGAACAAAAGTGTGTTTAAAAGGACCAAACCTTTAGAACAATCTGCGCGACGAGACGAGAACGCCTTAGAATATTCATGCAAAGTCAGGAACCGTTGACGGTCAGTGATTCCGCACCTGGTGGTTAGGCCCTACTGCAGTGCCCCAGACAGCTTTCAACGGCTCCAAATCTTTCACTCTCTATTCGTCAACAAATTGTCCTACGTCCTGTATACTTCAACAATCAAGCTGAGAAAGAAACTGTTCTTTCCATCCCCCGTACTGTTTACGGCCCCAATTCACCCACCGAAGACTATAGAAATCCTTGAGTGACACATAAAACCAGCGGAGATGGAAAGGGAACAGGTGGGGGTCCTGTAGATAACAGAGGCGACGGTGGTTCATTTACAATGCCATTTGCGGAGACGGCGAAGGTAATTTAGCGGAAATGGACGCCCTTGATGAAGGCGAACTGACGTAATCAAGGCAGTTTCTTGTTGCCGAGCCAGAAAGTCAATCCCAACAACATGAAACTACCTAAACCACACATCAGCTAAACGTGAAAGGCATTCTATCCAATGCATAGTGTTCAGATGTTATTTCCAAAACATCACCAACAAATTATGATTCAAACTGCATCTTCCTCGAAGTAAGGTAAAATCATTCTCTATACAGATGAATATCAATACAAGCGAAAGATTAGCATCACAACGACTCGTCTTTACATTCAACTAATTAACACGTGGCCTACATTTGAGGCTTATGGATAATAACAATGAGATGCTTTCAGCAAATCCAGAAAGAATCCAAGATCCACCGAGTAATGCGATTCAGTGGTGCCTTCCACATTACGATAATGCTCAGTATAATCAAGTTAATGTCGCATACCACAATATTTCACCATAATATTCATTCTAATTTAAGACCTAAAAGCATCAACGTATCCTTTGTTATAGTCCAGTCCACAATGTTTCAAAAGTAAACTGAATAATTACAGCGATAAAGATATTGTTTGATTTCTCCCGGTACAAACTACGGCAAAAAATAACGGGAAACCCCCGCAGTATGGCTACATAATCCACAGCCGACTAAATCACTGCCAGGTGTAAACGAGCATGCAAACTTGCTGCCAAACGTAGTATCACCCGAAGCATAGAAAAGTAGTGCCAGTGCATGCTCCTACCGTGTCTCCGGCTAGTGCAAGTCGTTTTCTTGTATTCCTCCGACAGTCGCTCATATGCCTCATCATATCCACTCCCTTCTTTCCCTCGTTTTGAGATTTTTGTTCTGCCATCCAAAAACAGCAAGCTCGTCATATCATTTTCGGCGAGAGGCCCTCTTTGTACCCGTATGGAAAGAACATCGTCGCCGAATTTCGCTCCGTCTCTAAGCCCATCCTTCTCTTCACCTTTAAGACACTTTACTGCGGCTGCAGCACATTGTAATTTGCAGATCATAAAATCCAGCTCCGGAGCTCCAGTACTAACACAGCGACACTGATATTTTATCGCCTTACCTTATTATAGTCACCTGGCTAATATTTAAATCAACATTATGACTGGTTCTCCACTTACTTTGTTTCTCTTTCTCTCTCTTTCTCCCACTTTCCCATATATTCCCTAGACTCTCCTTGCCTGATGTTAAAAAGTTTAGAAAAGTTTTATACAGATTGCAGGGTTCTTGCAATCAAAACCCCACATTTTTTGTATCTTGCACACCTTTTCTCTGCGACTGAGTACAAGTGAGTAAGAAAAATATATTTATGCATTTAACTCATATATTTATGAGTTTTCTGTAAAGTAGCTTTGAGAAAATTTTCGTTTACTCATAAATAAATAAACACAGCAGATGATAGAGAACAAATGCATTTTCTATCATAAAAACAAGATAATTTAACAATAAAATGACTGTAGTAACGCAGTACACAGAAACAAAAAGGTTAAACTTTATTAAACTTTAAACTTTTACTTTTGGCTAAACTATAGCACGTCAAAAACGTCTTTGTTTGTTTGTTTGATATTTGTTTCATGCCCAGGCAGGCTGAAGTTCGGATAAACAAATAGAGTGAGAAGTCGCGCATGACTCCCCACTATCCGACGTATACAGCATCTTAAACACCAAGCATCTTTTAGAAGGCCAAGCGACGCAATGACTTGAACAAGAAGAAACCCTGCACATAATTCGATCTGTAAAACGGGCAAAGAATTAAAGGCAAAGGACTACGACGATGAAAATTATTAATATTTTGTATGCTACATGGTAATGGTTAAGATCTTATTTTTTCTGTATTTGAATAGAAAGCATAGTCAATTTAATACAAAAACGTATTTTTTTAACCCCAAACATAATGTGATGCAAGTTTGTTAGATACACATAATCTGGCTGCACCTTGCTACCAGTTCTGTTTTGGTCAGTTCTGTGCTCAGAGGATAACTGACTAATCGTTCTATCTTCTCAGTTATGTCAAGATTCCAATGACCTCTTCCTTGAGTTACTTGTTTTTTTAAGGGGAAGTCAGATCTGGATGTTTTGTGACATACTAGTGGTTTAGTCAACCTGATAGGCTAACTAAGAACGCTCCAGGATTTCCGAATTGCCCACTTATGCGAACGTAATAATAACGTTTTGTGACAGAACTTTCACATTAGTGATTCTGTTTCGCAAATAACGTGCTGACTATAACTGCAATTAAGTGTTATAATACTTTTTTGCAGGGAATGACATCTTCATTCTCTTCCAGTCATAGAAAATCACGTATTGCGTTGTGTTAAGACTGGGAGAACGCTTCCCGTAGAAGAGGAGCTTTGAGTTCTGTATATACAGCGTTATGTATCTACTAACGAACGTAATTGTTTGTCGACGTTAGTGGCACATCTCGGCACAGGAGCATCTCGGTTCTCTATCAGGGTAAATATAATATGTTAACAGTTCGCAACGTAGCTAGTAAGGCTGGGTAGCGAATTAGCTAGATTTAGAAGTAAAACACTAACCTACTTTGAGGACATCCCATTTAGCTAGACAGTTACCAACACCTTTCTGTAATGAGCAAGCACCGCTTTACTCTTACTAAACATCACAGCACATATGTGTGTGCGTGCGTGTGTGTGTGTGTGTGTGTGTGTGTTGTTGCTCCAATAGTTAATAGAACATAATTATTTGACCCCACTGTAATTGTTTGTTTCAAGAAGATAACTGTTAGCCAGTCAGTCTTTCAGAATACTCTCAGTCATGCGTCAGGGTTACCACTGGTCACGGAATTTCTGGAATATCATGGAATTTTAAAAAGTCAATTCCATATATGGAAAGGGGATTTGATACTATTTGAGTAAAGTCGTGGAAAATTAGGGAATTTTGTATGTAGCATCTTTAAAATGTAGTAGCCATTTATCTATATGTTAGATTTTCACACGTTTCCCATATGGTTGTTATGGTTGCACGTCATATAAGTCATGGAAATTATAAGTAATGGAAATTAAGTGTCTTTAGTCATTGAAAGTCAGGGAAAGATCAGGGAATTGGACAATGAGGAATTTGACATCGGACCACTCAGATATGTGGATGCTTATACCGGCATAAGAAAGTGTGGATAAAATCTATAAATTACTCAAAAATAAGTAGGCCTCCATTTTAACTTATTAGTGTCAAACATAATTGTTTTAAATAAATTTGGACTAATGAGGGTTATTATCTAGGGCATTTTTCCCTTTATACTCTCTTGACTAGCCTTGCATTCAAGATAGTTAGATAGATTTAGATAGCTAGCTAGATAAACGTTGGAATAATGGAATAGATTGAATGCACAGGCCAATCCCTTCCAAACTGTACTATGTAACCATTTTCCATAACCGGCTAGGTGTCCATATGCATTCATCATAGATAGGTGGGCCATATATTGCAATGTCGTGTTTACGTTTATGTGCCTTCTGGAAATTGCAAACAAGCTCACGAAATCACAAAAACAGAAAGTCCTCTGTTTAAACTATTAGTTAAAGCATTTAAAAAACTGAATAGTTGTGCAATAACGGTGTAAAATCATTATTAATAATTAAGACTAGTACTACCCTAGAAGTGTAACAGTACGGGGCTTGTATGAGTTAACTATTTGTTTCATGCACTACTTTAATTAGTTCGACTATAGAAATAAATATAAAATGTTTCAGTTTGTGCTTCCTTAGTATGTTATTAACTTTAGTCTTGGTGTAGGATTAGAGCGCTACCACAATCCACTTTGACACCATTATCTGGCCAGCGTTTAGTCATACCAGTATTGACTTGGCAGTTGTCGACAGGTTTCCGAAGCGCATTGATCTGCGTCGATCGTTTGAGGTTATTCATGTCAGTCATTTAACTGTAATACACCCTTCGCTTATATCCATATCGATGCCCAGCCGTTCTGGCGAACAGCCTATAAGCACTCTGTCTACTCAGGACCTTGGGTGATGATAGCTTAACTGGGGCTAGGGACTGTTGAGCGGCACGAGCTTTGAGATTTTCCCGTAAAGTGTCCATCTGCGGAAAATTTATGCGGTGTGAATAAGGATAAACTGTCTGGTCTGTAGCCAGATTTTATTCACGTGGGGCAAACTCCGACCTATTGTTTAAAACTATCGTCCTACTGAAAGTAAGGTTTGTGCATTTCGCAGCTTCTGGAGAAGTTCTCATTTGTGCAAACAATACATCTTAATTTTGTAAAACGGCCTCCACATGTCTGAGTATCACGAGTGTTATGTTATGAGTGTATACAGTTTCTTTCCTGTAGATTAGCATACTGTTTTGGGCATGACAAAAGGAGGAAGAAGAGGGCATGCCACGTGACTAAGAGACCAATGAAGGCAATGAAAGTGGCGCTGATGCGCCAGACAACCAAAAGCATCACAGAGTGAAGTTAGCAAACTCTGCGCCTTTTTGCGGCATAAGAGCGCCATCGTGGAGGCCACAAGCTGTAATTGCAGCAGATCTGACAAAAGACAATTAAAAATCATTGATAATTCATTAATCGTATTTTAATGATTTTTGTTATTGTGATCTCGTTTTACACATTAGACCACCTACAACCTAAATACAGCTGACTCGGGTTTGAAATAAAATTGGATTTGAATAATTAAAAGTTTCCTTAAGGCCTATTAAATAGCAAAGATTATTGAAAACTTAAATTGCACCGATTTGTCTTATTAAACATAGTACGTAGAGCTTTCTTCTGACCACTAAACTATTTTTATGTTGCATTTATTCCTATTCATTACAAACCCATATTTGTTACAGATACAAGATGTTTTCTTAATCATAACATAGTTTTGATTAACATTAATTGTAGAAATAATAAATGCCATTATAACGACTTTGGCCTAAATAGTTTATGTACGGATCTGAATAAATGTTGTTATTATTATTAGGGAAAGATTGTTGATTTATCATACTTGGAGATGATACTCATGCTTTGAGATGTCTGACGAACCATCAAATATGAACGGGGATTTTTTTTCATCCAGTCATTCATTCATTCAGTGTATCGTACGCCAATTCAAAAACAGAAACGTCTGCGTCCCGGTTAACTGCATTAGAAAAAATGACAACCACACTTTATCTGACTTATGTTTACACGTCATAAAGACAATGGCAAAATATGATAACAGGTGAACAATAGTTCTACTAAATTTAGCTTGAAAGTATCTTGAAATCAAAATTATTGCCTGTAAAATGTAATACATGCGCTGTGTGGCTTGTACTGAATCGGTTACTTTTAGCCGCCATGAAGGACACATCTTTCTGTGTTGCTTATAGATCACTTACATATTAGCTTCTCATTTCAATTCTTGTCTTTCCACTTTTGTTATATATTGGCATGGGTGCCTTGTATTTAATAATAATAATAATAATAATAATAATAATAATAATAATAATAATAATAATAATAATAATAATTATTATTATTATTATTATTGCTGTTGTTGTTGTTGTTGTTGTTGTATTGAACTTTGGTTGTATGGTAGACACTGAGGTTATGGAGTTCTGGAAAAAATCTTTAGCCACAAGTTGTCCTGTGAGGTTAAACCATGGTTTTTTTGGATTCTAAAAAAATGGGCTCAGTGTAACAGTGATACTGTAGCTGGAATTCTGAAAACTTTGGTAAAGGGCACTGCTTAAATATCCCATGTCAGAACAGGCTCAGGTCTATGCCTGGTGCACCACAGAAATGAGATTCTCAAAAACATTTAGGTTCTAACATTCTTGAAATTCCACCAAGCTCTCTCTGTCCTGCACACTGTAAAAGCTCCCACTTTTACAGTAGCTTAAGAGTCTTTTTGCTTACAGAACTTCAGTTAACCTGACAGAACCTAAAACTGCTAACCACAGCAACCTGAAAAAGCCAGACTTTGTTGCAATGATATATTATAGCATTAGTGCACCAAACATTGTGCAGATGTGTCTGTGAGTGGACCTTTTTGTGGTGTCCTCTGTTTGTGGTGTCATTCTGAGTCCTCCATCTATCTCAAAGCAGAGCCTGGGAAGTTATGTGCTTATTGGGTCATTTCCACCAGCCACCAGCAGAGGGCAGAAGAGAGAGTGATGGCATCTGCACCATGCTCATGCACATCTGCACCAGAGTGCTCATGCATTTCAGTGGGTGCAATCAGAATCAAGCTACAATAACCTAAAATCAAGAGAGGTCTGATGGCTACTGCACCTTTACAGACTGCCTCCAAGAAGTAACACTGGTAGCTGTGTTTTTCCCAAGAAGGGACAGAATATTTAAAAGCATCTCAAATGTTGACAATACAATACAAATGTCCAATATTCTAGAAGCAGATCTATATAGTTAATACTGGAGTTCTACAGAAAACATGGTCTAACACTACAGTCAGCACCATACAGTGTTTCCCAAGTCCAGTCATGCTGTTGCCTTACACTGTTTTTCCCCACTTTAACTCACCTGATGTGACTCAACACGCAATTCAGAAACCCTTCATTATTAGCTCATACCTATCAGATGAAGGACCAGAATGTTTAAGTATTTTTACATTATAGGTCTCACATTAGATTGGGTTACATCAAACTCTCACATTGCACAGAAGAGTAGACTGGCGGGATAATGACTGAGCTGATATTCACATGATGTGTTCAATGCTGCCCCCTACTGGCTTCAGGCAAATGAAGAAAATAAGAAGGAAAGTAGGCGAAAGAGTTTAGACGAGTATATTTAGAAGAGTTTCTCATCGTATCCTAGCAGGACTTTTAACGCGTCAATCAATTTCCCCTTCCTGGTGAACATGGATAACATAGAACGTTGCTATGGTTTCAATGCAGTGGCTGGGATGAATTCTGTCTGCACCTGTTCCCAGCGGCAGTATGGGAAAAAAGTATGTTCTTGGCAAAAATACTGAGTTAGCCCTGCAGCTAGTCAAGCCCTCAAGACCACACACAGGTGAGTGTGTGTGCGCACTTGTGCGTATGGCTATGTGCATATCTGTGTGTGGTCTGGCATGGCTACACTTATCAAAAGTGGGAGTTTTTGTGCCTAAAGAGATATTGTGTTGTACCTCTGAGTGTGAAGCCCCCTCCGCCCCTGTATCTCTGGGAGTCGTCCCCACCCACCCACAATTCCACCCTCCCACCCTAGGTCTCGTGTTCAGTGCTGGACTATTGCCAGTCAAGAGGATTATTGTTAAACTCATAATCTCCTACATTTCCTGCACTGATTCAGATTTGTGCCATGTGCCCTGCATTCACACAGAGCCTCACCATGCTAGTCACCATCTCACACTCATTTGCTTAGAGCCACAATTCACACATTCCAGCACCAGGCAACCAGCTACATAGAGTGTGATGTGTTGTGTGCAACATGCATGTATAAACGTAGCACATTTGCCCAGATTCACAGCCAACTTGCTGCCTATATTATTATTAGCCACCAAGCCTTTTTCCCAGGAGCCAGTAATCCATGTGCTCTCCTGCTTCTTGTGAAGGAAGGATCTGCTCCTGAGGTGGGCTTGGGAGGATGGCAGGGAGATTCCGGGATTCCCACGCCTTTCCTTCTGTCAGTTCTCCTCTCTATCTTTGGCTTCTGCAGTTGTTCAGCAGGCTCTACAAGTTCCCAATGCAAATCTTCAGGACAGGCTCAGTTGCCCACTGAGCAGCGTGAGGGCCCCTACATGCTGGGAGCGGAGGCACGGGGGCCCTTGCGGCTGGAAATGGACATCATCAGAAGTGTGATGCCATGTGTCTGGAACTTCAGAAAACTTATAGCGCTTAAAACAGCGGTGAAGCGTAGTTCTTGTGTGGTATGTTCTGAGCCGTGACCACGTCGGAAGTTGGAAACTTGGCACCTTGCAGGAAGGGCCCGCAGAGTGGCGTGTATGAGAGAGCCTGACAGAACTAAGGCCCAGTCCCTCTCCATCCAGCTCTGGCAATGACTAAGGGTAGCATGCAGCATACCTGCAGACATCTGAACCCACACACGCTGTTCTGAGGCCCCTCCTGTGACGTCCCCTCAGCACGGAACCTGCTAGAAGTCCAAAATATCCCACTAAAAAGAAGGCTTCAGCGAAGTGGTGAAGTTAACAGTGAAAATGGTGTGTAGTGCTGATGTGAGCGTGAAATGTATGCCCACTTTTTCCCCTCAAGTACATTCAGTCAGTAAAAGCGACAGCATTCTCAGAGCCTGTGACTGACAGGTTGGAATCTCCATGGCCTGCGCTTGGTCTCCCCTGTTTTAAGTCAAAGCAAGAAAAACAAACGAGGAATAACGCAAATCCAGTCTGTCAGTCACGGGAGAGGCAGACACTTTTATATCCAACTCTGTAAACACCACTGCATTCTCTGACTAATTTGTTGAGCATAGTTACAGTTGTCAAGGCCAAAGCCGCCGCATTTGAAGCCGCACTCTGTCAGTGTTTACATTGGAAGCTTGGTTCCTCCCCCTCAGGCATTATTATGGCTAGACAAGTCGATTGTCAATAACTGTCACCTTCCAAGAAAAAAAGGCTCCATTCATGCACTTTTACTCACTTTTTTATTCACTTTTTTAGTCAGTGAAGGGACCACCTCACTCTAAAATACATTGGCTGAAGCTCATACCAAAAACATGCCACATTGCCCTGACCAAAACTCACACGGCTGAAATAAAACGTTATTGCTTTGTTATTTGCTCCTCTCTGAATGAAGTACAAAACAATTCACAGATCACCAAAACCTATTAATAACTAATTTATTTTTTGCCTTCCTCTGAGGATAAGCCATTCACTGTGAGTGTTTGGACAAGCAGAGAACGTACAATTTTTTCACCTGTTCCCCTGCGGCTGCAGCGTGAAATATCTTTGAAAAGCTAGCATGCTAAAAGATATACGGTAATATTAACATATTTTATATAATCTTGATGGGCCAAAGAACAATAGTAGCAGTGTGGCTTTACAGGCTGTTTTCCCTTTGGCTTAGTTAAGGAAGGTTCATCGCTGGGAGTTATTTCTCTTGCAGAATGGCTTCCTTGGAGATCTTACTGAATGATAAAGGTGTTACCTCACTGAGAGAACACTCATGATGTCTGATATTATCCTCTAAATATCAGTCAGCTTCCATATGTCTTTCAAGAAGATTAACGGCACTCAACCAGCCGATGTTTCTGACATAGAGGGTGAGTTTCTTAACTGGAATTCCTTGTTATTTCTTCTTGTTTAAACTACTGGTTGTTAATTTACAATTATTCATATTCTCATAATAAGACAAACCTTCAGAAATGGCCATAATGGGGAGAAGAGGCAGACATCACGATGTTTTTCTAGAAAGACCACAGACCATGTTTAAGTGTTCCCTCCCAAACATTTCAGCCCACAGTGCTTCTGTAGCCAAAACACATATGCATGCAGTGATGATGCAAAGCATTCCCAGAGACTTTGACAAACTCCTTCCGTGAAGGTTGGATGTGTGTGGTAATGTGGTTAAGTAAGACTAATGAAACCCATGAAATTAGCATAAGCGACACGTAGCATGTGGTTATAGCAGACTGAAGGAGATAGAAGCACTTTCCGCTAATCTTAACACTTAAAAAAACATTAGGCTTCATGTGTAGTGCGTAATATTTCTGCCACTTCTGTTATATAAGGTTGACTCTTATATAACTCAAATATTGAGTTTGTGAGAGTTGCAGTGCAGTCCTGTTGTTTCCCCAGTGAATTCATTAGTTGTTGTATGAGGTACAACAGGACTAATTGTGTTTCATCTTTCGAATGCATTTAAAGAAACGTTCCTTTATTTTAAATCAGCTCAGTTTTGAAATATCAAAGACGCTACAAAACCAAATAAATATTATTATTACTTATTACTGAAATAGTCCTGCCTTGCTCCCTGTGTTGCCTGGATAGGCGCTGGGCCCCTGTGACCCTGAACTGGATTAAATGGGTTTAGAGAGTGAATAAATGAAAGAGATCACCATTATGTTGATATATATGTAAAACCCTACACTTTTTTTTCTTTATAAGAGATCAAAATGTTGATTAAATGTTGTCAGTGCTAAAGTTGTTGACATTGTGGCAGTAAGATTTTATCGGCTTGTACTGGTCCGGGGCCACGCTCAGTCTGTCTATGTGTTGTGATAGAGTGAGTCACACACCTGAGGTTCCTGTTTTTCTCAGGCCTCGTTACAGCCTGTCAGCAGCCACAGGAAACCCTGGATCCACCCCAGGCAACCCCCCTCCCCCTCCCCCTCAACCCCCAGAGTGATTTATGGGTCCGCTGAGCGGTGTGGCCCAGGCTCTTGCAGCCTCTTCTACTCATCCAGGTCCAGTTCGTCACATCTGACACCTCAAGGCGTCGCGTGTC
>JAOYMR010000008.1:10133151-10136694 GCA_025802075.1 Tenebrosternarchus preto
TACAGAACATTTAGAATGGCAGAGAGAACCAGAGATAAGTAAATAGAGAATGACTAAGACTTTGAAGTACTTCAGATGGGACTGTGGAACAGGCAGTGAGGCAGACATTCACTGGCAGGAGTCCAGGACTCTGACCGCAGACAGACCTCCCACCCTATTCACCTGCTCTGAATAATTGTTTGCCTGACACACACACACACACACACATACACACACACACACACACAGACACACACACACACACACACACACACATATGCATGCACAAACATAAACACAAACAACACACACATGTACAAACACAAACACACAGTAAACATTTAAATTCAGTATTGTTTTGTTTATCTTTAAGTGATAAGAACTGAACTGAATTAGATTGAACTAGGGCTTAAATAGAAAGTGTTGTGGTATATTTCTGTATTACGTGATTAAAATTCAAGTAAAATCTGACCTCACTTTATCATACCCAAAAACACTGGGTTCACCAACATCAAATAAAATATCTTCACTGCCCCAAATAAAAGCTTGATCTTTGGTGTACAGCTGAATTCAGCAAACCACTCTGCTAAATAAATGTGCTGTGCTCAGAATCATTCCAACGGCACTGTTCAACACAAAACATTGATCTTACCCTAATTTTTTCACTTCACACACAAATGCTGGTAATTAGGCATATTACAATTTAGTTGTAGTATTTATAGATGCATGGAAATGTAGATGCAGCCCCAGGTCGTGGGCCACAGGGCTGGGGGCCCGTGGCCCCTGTCCTGCACTGCACAGAGGCCAGTCCATGTAGATTAAATGCAGGGGGGTTAGGTGTGACTGCATGATAGCACAGAAAGAGTGGCCCCTGGAACAGAGACGAGCAGTCCAATTAAAGAGGACGACCAGAAAACACAGTGACAACAGACAGGGAGCAACAACACATTCTGGTCTTACTTAAATACTCTTACCATGGGTTACCCAGTGTAATCACATATACAGTATCTCACAAAAGTGAGTTCACCCATCACATTTGTGTAACAATTTTATTGTACAAAAAATATTGGACAGCACTGAATATATGACACTTTGATATAATGTATAGTAGTCAATGTACAGCTTGTATGTAAATTTCGAGCAATGCCTTAACTCTTGGGCATGGAGCTCACTAGTGCTTCACATGTTGCCACTGGAATCATCTTCCACTCCTGATGACTAGGAGCTGGTGGATGTTAAAGATCATGCGCTCCTCCACCTTCCATCTGAGGATGCCCCACAGATGCTCAATAGAGTTTAGGTCTTGGTCAGTCCAGCACCTTTACCCTCAGTTTCTTTAGCAAGGCAGTTATTGGGTTGTTATCACGTTGGAAACCTGCCCTGCAGCCCAGTTTCCGAAGGGAGGGGATCATGCTCTGCTTCAGTATGTCACAGTACATGTTGGCATTCATGTTTCCCTCAATGAACTGAAACTCCTCACAGCTGGCAGCACTCATACAGCCCCAAACCATGGCACTCCCACCACCATGCTTGACTGTATGGAAGACACACCTGTCATTGTACTCCTCACCTGGTTGGCGCTACACACACTTGAGGCCATCTGAACCAGATAATTTTATCTGGTCTCATTAGACCACAAGACATGGTTCCAGGAATCTATATCCTTAGTCTGTTTGTTTTCAACAAACTGTTTGCAGGTTTTTTGGTGCATCATCTTTAGAAGAGGCTTTCTTCTGGGTCTACAGCCATGCAGACCAGTTTGATACAGTGTGTGGTGTATGGTCTGAGCACTGACAAGCTGACCGCCCCAACCCTTCAACCTCTGCAGCAATGCTGGCAGCACTCATACATCTATTTCTTTAGATATGACACTGGCACGTCATGGCACGTGCACTCAGCTTCTTTGTTCTGAGTGAAAACTGTCCTTTGCCATGAGGTGCCAGAGTTCTTTGCCATGAGGTGCCATGTTGAACTTCCAGTATGAGAGAGTGTGAGAGCAATAACACCAAATGTAACACACCTGCTCCCCATTCACACCTGAGACCTTGCAAGCTAACAATTCCCATGACACCGAGGAGAGAAATGGCTAACTGGGCACATTTATATTGTACTCACTTTTATGGCCAACAGTTTAGACATGACTGTGTGTCAATTTATTTTGTGGACACAGCAGATTTACACTGTTATATAAGCTGTACACTGAATACTTTACATTGTATCAAAGTGTCATATCTTCAGTGTTGTCCCATGAAAAGATAATAAAACATTTACAGAAATGTGAGGGGTGAACTCACTTTTTTGAGATACCGTATGTTTATTATTATTTAAAGTTGTTTCAGTGTTATGACTCAGAAGACGGGTATTGTTTTTGATATAACTCTTGCATCCCAGATCTGAGTCTGAATTACAGTACATCAGTCAGTTCATTATCAGTTCAAATGTATGTATTTACTAATTAAAGCCTTAAAGTATGCATTTACTAATTAAAGCCTTAACGTATGCATTTACTAATTAAAGCTTTAACGTATGCATTTACTAATTAAAGCTTTAACGTATGCATTTACTAATTAAAGCCTTAATGTTTTGCACCATGGAATGTGACACAAGGGGCAGATCTTTGACAGCCTTGTTGTATCAAAGGAATCATGGTTACCATCATATATTTACCCTGTTCATCAGTCTAATTCTTACTTGTTTGTGAGCACTGGGTCTTTCAAGAACAGGTGCGTGAACATTAATCAACACTTGGGTCAGGGCGTTTACTCTCCAAAGAGCTGAAAAGATCACAACCTTCATCATGATGATTACACATTCACTGTAATTACTGCTGCCACCATCTCAGTCCTGGCTGAGTGTTCGGTTTTAGTGTAAAGTCTATGCAGTGGTTGGAGTGGTGAGGAGAGACTATACACACACACACACACACACACACACACACACACACACACACACACATCCAACGTTCAAATGCCATTGATCCCAGTAAGATTCCTATATGGGAAGGGGAACATCAGTGCTATGCTATATAGGTAGGTCTTAATCATGCCTGCAGGAAAAGCATTGCAATGACATTTCTGTTGCTTTGATCTCTGATAGTGGCTTCTCAGCATAAATGTCCATTTAATAATACAATCCAAATCTTCTTCATAGAATATTCCTGAACAATCCTTCTCTCTCTCTCTCTCTCTCTCTCTCTCTCTCTCTCTCTCTCTCTCTCCCCCTCTCACTACTACTGTCTCACTACCTGTCTCTCTCTCTTCTCTCTGTCTGGTGCAGGTGTGGACTCTGCCATGCTGATCATGAGAGCTGCTCAGTATGTCTGTCTCCCCTCCCAAATCCTTCATTGACCGTTTCCAGGGTGACCTCATGAGATCCGACAGGCGTAAAAATAATGATGGACACCTTGGCCGCCTGTGACCCGCCCTGACTCGCCTGCAGCTCACTCGCTTCACAGGAGAGGTAATGCCACCACTTAAGTGAGGCCCCACACACACACGGGATAGACATATACACACATTCACTACACTGCTACACTCACACACCTCACACACACACACACAAGAT
>JAOYMR010000008.1:10159140-10195747 GCA_025802075.1 Tenebrosternarchus preto
CCCCCCCCCCCCCCCCCCCCCCCCCCCCCCCCCCCCCCCCCCCCCCCCCCCCCCCCCCCCCCCCCCCCCCCAGAACGATGCTGCGCGTCGCACATGTGCCCCGGGACATGGATGCTCCTGCCCAGCCATGTGCATGCGTGTCTGTCCGTGTCTGCCGTGTTCGGCGCCTGGAAGGATCAGCTCTGTGAACCGCTTCCTCTCAATTCGCCCGGGGGTTCAGTTTCCGAGCCCAGTCATCCCAACTGCATCACCTACACAACCCAGAACAACCCGCCCCGCTGAAGTCGTAAATGCCTTTATATGGTGAGCATGCAGCAGGCACAGCTCAGACACAATCGTTTCTTCCTCTGTTGGTTTCCCCATCCAATGAATCCCAGTTTAGATGTAACAATAGGAAACATTTAAGAGGGCTATTTGAACCCAGGCCAGTAGGATCTGTGTTCTTTCATTCGACAACTGGGTTAGAGGGCTGAACATGCCATGCTGTCTGTACTGGAGTTTGTACAAAAACAAAATAGATCAATTACCGTTCCCCTCCTGATGTTAGGAAACACTACAGAGTACTTAGCACATCTGGACAGGTTAGATGGGTATCATCTGCAGAGTGGGATTCCTGCACCGTTATGAGTGATGCACAGTGTTTCAGAGCACGGTGAAGGGCAGAGACCTGTATCCATGGAGATTGTGTTTAGTTTAGTATTTGGGTAAAGTCCGAATGCGCAAAGAAGCTGTGTGTTGTGTTGATGCAGTATCACGTCTCTGTCTGAAGGGACTTGCACCTGATTAATGTTGTAGAGTATGGTGTCATGTGAACAGGAGTAACAACTCATTTATACGCCGCCCAGCACTGACAGCCTGGAGCTGCCAAGAGGATCTCAGTCTGTGGGTAACTCCATCTCTGTAATGACACGTGGCACACTGGTGAGGGTTAGAATAAACAGAGTGTCTAGCCAGAGACTGTACCCTGCTTTCACCCTTGTACTGAATAACTACTGACATTACCCAGAACCCAGACAGCGTGTGAGAGAGAGGGGAGAACAAAAGCGAACAAAACAGAGAGACAGAGGATGAGAGATAAAGACAGAGAGTAAGAGACCGAAAGAATCAGAGAGAGGGTGTGTGTGATCTAAGCGAAGAAGACTCAACATCTTGACTCTTGTGTGTGTCCCTCTTCCACCAATGTCTCACAAAGTGTCCCCCAGACCACTGTCTTGTAGAGTGTCCTCCTTCGACTGATGTCTCATGGAGTGTCCTCCTTCCACCGATGCGTTTCTCCAACACACACTTCCATGTGGAGGAGAGTGAGAGAGGATGCTGAAGGCTGAGAGCAGAGTGTGCTGGGCTGCTGGAAAGCACTGATCCTATTCGGGTAAGTAATTACACAGTTCAGATGGATGTGCTTCTGTATCTCCAGCAGCTCCTGACGGGCCACACAAACTCATTTTGTGCTAATCAGAGAGGCAGCTTGGGACAGAGGCAGGAAATGAGCTCCAAAAGGTGAACTTCTTGGAGGGAATAAAAGCCTCCAGGGGGGACACCTTCAACAGAAAATACCTGCTTTCACCTCTCTCTCTCTCTCCCTCTCTCTCTCTCTCTCTCTCTATTTCTCTCCCTTTCTCTTTTTCTCTGCCTGTCTACTTAAATGAAGATTACCATTTTGACTAAACTGATGAAAAGCTGATGAAAACAGACTGGAAGAGGAGTTTATGAAAGCAGACAAGGCTCATTACAGAGTTCTGAACGAAAGCTTTTTTCTGCTTTCCAAAGACTTTGCTAAAGGAGTGAGAGCAAAAGAGAGAGAGACAGACAGAGAGACAAAAAGAGAGCCTTTTTATTTATGTTTGGTGGAGTCTGGCGGTTAGTTATGTATAGCGGCTACTAAAATTCCTACTATAATTCCTACTATAATTCCAATTATAATTCCTACCAAATATCTGAGGTCATTAGCTTATCACTGCTCTGTGTGACATAACGATGTATGCAGTCTGGGTGTGTCTGTCTCTGACATGGGGGGCGGGGTTATATAATGCCATTATGAAGAAAATCAGTTTATGGGATGTTGACATACAAGAAACTTTTTCATTTCAATATGATACTTAATCTAATATTTCCTTTTGAAGAATTTTTTTTCCTTTTGAAAAAAACTTTTTGTGAAATGCCCAGACTAATAGTTTATGCCTTTGTTCACCATGATGCCTTTGTTCACTCACTGTGAGAAGCTGTAGGAGCAATCCAAAGAGGCTGCCTGAGAGATGAAACTTCATGAAAAACTCAAACAGTAATAACACTGCAATGTGCTGTGCTGTGTGATGTGTGTGTGTGTGTGTATGTGTGTGTGGGTCTGCCTGTGAGAAACAAAGAAATGATTTTCTCCCTCTCCAGGTGGAGGAGGATTAATAAACGATGCCCTCAGTGCAGGCCAGGCCTTAATCTCCTCTGGTTCATCTGTATCTGCACTGGGACAAAGTTTCTTTCCATGTATTCTATGTGATTTGTCTAAGTAACAACAATTACAATTATCACAAGGAATCCTCTGCCTTTCTCTCTGGGTGTATCCATTACAGTCCTGTTGCAGTTATGTGACATTGTCTCAGCTTTATGTGTGTGTTTGTGTATGTGTGTGTGTGTGTGTGTGTTTATGTGACACCGTCTCAGCTGTATGTGTGTGTGTGTTTATATGTGTTGTATAAACACCCATGGCTTTTAGTGAAGGGTGATAGAATATGAATAATTCTCATATCATGCTGTTCTATTGTTTATACAGACATTGACAAGGTGAAAAAATGATGGACTTTAACGAGCACATCCATCTGGCATCCATGTCCTCCATCCAGGTAAGGGTCTGTGTTCATGTACAAGACCAAGTCATGTGCTCACATTTAGTCAGGAAGACCTTCCCTGAGGATCTACAGAAGCTGAGCTACAGCTGAGCTGCAGGATGAAACTGAAAGGAAGAGAACAACAGTGACTGAGAGAGAAAGTGTAAAGTTATTCGAACGGCTGGAGTGAGATCAGGTGAACTGGTGCTGTCAGGACCCGGCGGATCAGGCTGGATCCTGCTCTGAGGATTAGTGATTAGCTCCTAATGACCTGGAGCAGTTAATATTCATTATATAATACCATTGTCATGGAAAGAAAAAACCCCTCCCCCCACACACATACATTTTATGCTCTCAAACAGAGCACACAAGCACACAACTTCACTCACACACACACACACGCAATTACACACATAATGAGTTGCTGTCCAGATAATTTTTCAAGGCTTTACAGAATACTAATGAACCTAATGTTTGTGTATGAATATACTGAATCTTGAGAAGCTAAATATCCAGAAAGCATATTGTGAACCAAGGACCAACAGTTAGACTGACATAAGAGAAAAGAGAGGGAAATTGATTTTTCAACACACATACACACACACACACACACACACACACTCATATCCATGCATACAGACACTCTTTATCCTGCTATGTCCAGCTGTCAGTGGACTACAGGAGATGATGTAGATTGTAGTAAAGGGCGGGTATAAAGGTTATCACTAATGTTCACCAAGAAGATTTGTGAATACCGACACTGATAGACTATAGCTGCTCTATGTAGAAGCCAGTAGTGTAAAACATTACTGATGCACGACCTATTCACACACAAAACAAATGTATGTGTGCTGATAATAGTGGCCTGATCATACGTGTGTGTGTGAGCGAATGAGAGGTGAGTGATGAGTTCATCTGTGCATGTGTTTGGAGGTGAGGCAGTCTATTGTGCTTGGGCACTAAATGGGAAAAGGGTTTTTTTCTACACACAAACACCCCTAGCTGAGCAAATGATCAATCAGGAGAGGAGAGGAGAAGATAGAAAGGGAGGGCAGAGGAGAGGAGGACAGAAGAGAAGAGAAGAGAAGAGAAGAGAAGAGAAGAGAAGAGAAGGGGAAAAGAGAGAGGAGGAGGCTATAGCTACTCACTCAAGCATTCCTTATGAAATCATCCACTAAATCCGCACTCAAATGCAACTGTTGTGTGCGGACGTCCAATCTCCCCTACTGCCACCCTCACCACTTTTCAAAGTCCATAAGCCCACAGATTAGGAAGAAGTCTATACATCAACTGGGAGCTTTATGTCAGTATGTATGTGCACTATGGAGGAGAATCAACATCGTCCTGAGTTCCTTTCGCAGATGAGTGTCTTGCATTATTTGCGGTCTGTGTTTGTGTGTGTCTCTGTGAGAGAGAGAGAGAAAGTGAGAGAGACAGAAGAATGCCTTGCACATGGTTAAGATGTCTGATCCAGTATGTTAGGGAGTGTGTGTGGTGTGTGTGGTGAATATGTGTGTAGCAAAGGGCCAACGGTTCAGAGCTTCCATCCTCTTTGCATGAGAAAGCCAGGATTACCGCAAATGTTTATCCGTGCTGAGAAAGACGTGCCCCTGGTTCTTCATCTCTACAGGAATCCTATTCTCTTCCACTCAATTCTTTCTCTCTCTCCTTCTCTCTCTCTCTCATCCTCTTTCTCTGTCTCTCCCTTTCTGTCAGTCTCTCTGTCGATGCTTTAATATAGCCACAAAAGGGGTGTGTGTGTGTGTGTGTGTATGTGTATGTATTTTATACAGCTAATTTCAAGAGTTATGTGCCAATAGTGTCTGTCAGTATCGAATATTTCATATTTTGTGTCATGCATTTAAACTGTACTGATCAGCTAGTAGATTGTCTGCTGTACAGAGATTTACAAGTCTGATATTAGTTGTGTTTCATAACAATCACTGTGTTTATAACAGAGGTTAGTGCTTAATCTTTAACAATGTTAGGTTGGCATAGACTGAGTAAACATTTAAACATGGCTAACAGGGATGAGATGGATGCTAACTCAAGGTCATTGTCATGGATATGACCTGCAACAGTAGGTCATTTCTTTCTTCCATTGCCATAGCAACCTAACTGCTGCCATACTGTAACTCAGTGGAGTTTCTGCAGATGCCATTGCTATTGTTTGTGTGTGTGGCGTGTCAGGGGTGGAGGGAGGGGGGATCCACAAGTGGGATATTGCGTGTCCTTGTTAAGCTAGGCCAGGGTACTGCATTTGTCTAGTACTCTCTAAACACACACGCACACACACACACAGTCACATTCACACACACATACGCAGGCACACGCATGCACACACACTGACCCTGAGCTAGAGGTAAACTGGCTCCATTCAGATAGGAGAATGGCCCAGCAGAGATGAGAGGGAGGAGCCAGACTGTCGCCCACAGAGACCAGAGCAGGGAGTCATGGGAAAGATAAGCTGTGGGAGTGAGGTGATGAGGTGAATTTCTTTTTCTTTTCACACACACACACACATCCACACAAACGCACACACAGTTTTGTCCCAAATGACTATGAAATTCCTTCAAAAGAGTAGAGAACTACTGTAACTGGTGTTATTCACTTTTTAATAACTTAAATAAGTTTTGCTTGCGTGTCTTCGTTATGTGTAAATGTAAGTTTTCTTTACAACACTGTAAATCAGGAGAACTAGGCAGATTTAAAGGTATCTGTTATAGCTGACCTGTTAGGACAGCTGTTCTAAATTTTCACCTTATCCACAAGGGGGCACCAGACACACATCACCCCATCTCCACGGCAACACGACAGGAATGTCCAGCACCAGCTTACCCTCTAAAGAAATATGTGTGTGTATGAGTGTGTGTGTGTATGTGCGTGTGTACTGAACCACTTCACATACATGACATTTAAAAATCTTCCATATAAAACTGTGTGTACTATATTTCTGTAATATATTTATTTGTCTGTTGGGTTAAATCTGTGTGTCTGTGTGTATTGTACCACTTCACGTACTTGACATATAGTCTTCCATATAAAATTGTATACTATATTTCTGTAATATATTTATTTGTCTGTTGTATTAAATCTGTGTGCGTGTGTGTACATGCTTGTGTGTGTGTGTGTATGGGTGTGTTTGTACGCGTGTAAGTGTGATGTCTCTATCAGTAAAGTCGTCCTCACAGGGGGAGTCCCCTAAGTGTCCCCACAGCAGGTTGTTCAGCTCACACCACAGGAACAGAGGAGCTGAACAGAGGAGATGAACAGAGGAGATGAACAGGGTTCAGACACTACACAAAGACCTACTCATGACACACACACACACACACACACACACACACATACTTTAACACCAATTTTGAATGTCAAGTCCAGATGGGAGAGTGTGATTACTGGTAACAATTTCTTTGATTTATAAGTATTTTCTGATTCTGGGCAGAAGCAGCAGAACTTGGAGAGAAAATAACATGATGGGCAGAAATCATTTGATGTCAGCAGTGGGAATGGCTTTATGATAATGATGATGATCTCAGGACATCCAGCTGGCTTCACACTTCTTAGTAGAATATATCTTGAAATGAGTGACTCTTAATTTATGAAAATTGGCCATTGGAGCAAGTCTGAAGGAAGGCATAATAAAAGCACTAACACAACTGCTTTCAGTGCTGCATATAGCAGAACATACAGCACCACCTGCACCTCCTGGGGACTGTGGACATAGCAGATCCTGCAGCTCCAGCAGGTCCTCCACAGTGCTGGCTTGGTGCAGGCTCTGGCCTGAACTTCTGACTGGTGTTTCTGTCTTGCTAAGGTGCCAGCTGTACAGACCGACTGCATATTAGATCACATGTAATGGGAAATGCTGTGTGTGTGTGTGTGTGTGTGTGTGTAAGCAACTTGGCCAGATAAAACATGGAGGAGGAAACGGCCTTTATGCGAATGTGATATTTAAACAACGTTCATGTCAGATGTGACTGGAGAAACCCTGTAGCCGTGACGACCAGCTAAGATGCTCTTTGACCACCTCACACACCCAGATAATGAAGGACATTAAAAAGTTTCACTGAGGATTCAAAACATACTGCTCATATAGCAGCACTGTGGAAACCTTATGGAATGACCTGATGGTGCAGCAAACATGTGGGTTTGTGTGTGTGTAGGTATATATGTGTTTACCAGGAGGATAACAGTTCTGAGGTCAGTGCACTTTAGTTAAGAGGATTTAAGGAATGGCTGTCCCACATAGTAAGGGACCATCTTGATGGTCACTACTACATATTTAACACACTGATAGACGAAGAGAGAGAGAGGGAGGGAGTATTCTAAATAGGATTAACCCTGGTGAGTAAAAGAGGGTCATCACACAAGGACTGTATAGTGATATACCACACAAACACACACACACACACACTCAAAAACACTCACACCCATACCCCACCCACACAAAGACTCACAGAGTTTGAAGCCACAGATATAGATAAAAGAAGTCATCTCTTTTTTCTGTCATGTGAGCATGGCCGAACCAGGCATCCCTCACGCGTTGTTTTCACTGCAGTGACAGAGGTAGGAGATAAAGGCCCAGAACACACTCCCCTTCATCCCCCTCTCCATCCATCTCTTTCTCTCTCTTTCTCTCTCCCTCTCTGTCACTCTCTCTCTTTCTCCCTCATGCACATTCCGCAGCATTGGCTGCTTTCTACGTTTCCTGTGTCCCGGGAAGTTGTACACTGTAATTGTGGCTGCCTTGGGCTGTTGTTAGGTCTGTTATGGTCCATTCTAGTGTGCGAGCAGAATTGCTCTCGCAAAGCCAGAGCATTTGTGGGTTCTCAGGGAAGTCAGAGTGCCTTCAGATTAGAGACCCAGTGGTCAGAGTCGCTAGCCAGAGACTACCATCTACAGAGCTGCCATCTATAGAGAGGCCATCAACAGAGCTCTCCATCAACAGAGCTGCCACCTATAAAGCTACCGTCACCAGAACCATCAACAGAGCTGGCATCTATAGGGAGGCCATCAGCAGAGCTCTCCATCAACAGAGCTGCCACCTATAGAGCCACCATCACCAGAACCGACTTCAACAGAGCTGCCATCTATAGGGAGGCCATCAACAGAGCTCTCCATCAACAGAGCTCTCCATCAACAGAGCTCTCCATCAACAGAACTCTCCATCAACAGAGCTGCCTTCGATGGAGTCACCATCAGCACGACTCTCCATCAACAGAGCCGCTGGCCAGAGCCCGTCATCAGCAGAGACGCTGGCTGGAGAAAAGGTCTTGGCCAATCTGTCTGCAAATACAGCAGCCTTCCTTCCTCTATCCTCAAGGCTTCCTCCTTTGGCCTGGCCAATTACAGCTCTGGAACAGTAAAACGAGCCGAGGGCCTTCGGTTCCAGTTTTATTTCTGATTTTGAACTTTTCCCCTCTGTTTTAAATTATGGTGCTTTTCCTTAAGAGGACAAACGGTTATGACAGTATCCCAGGAGTGCTCACAGCAGGGTTTTTGAAGTGTTATTTTGAATGAGATATGCTGTGCACTTGAGTATCACAGATGTTATCTGCTCTCTCTCTCTCTCTCTCTCTCTCTGTCTTTCATTTGTAGAAAAAGGTTGGAAAGAACTGAAAATAAGAATTTGACACAATCAGGTAACGATTTCAGTGTTGCAGTGTTTGCACTGAGCATGTAATGTAAGTTCAGTGTTCATTGACTCACTGGATGACCACTGTTGGACTGTTTGATGATCAATAACCACAGTTCTTAGATTCTTTGTCTTCCAGCTAATGTAGATTTAAAAGACTTGCTTTTTTCATGACAAAGATTTAGCTAGTTGAGCCTTTGGCCAGCAGCACACTAACCCCAAACCCGCACGCTTCCGTGCAGCAGAGGCATTACCCGCAGCAACCCTCCTCCTGCAGGCCATCCAGTGTAACTGCGGTGGGCCAGAACTAATGTTAGCTCTCTAAGGTCCATGCTAGCTCGCCAGCAAAAAAAACCACTTTCAGAAACCCGAACATCCGAGGACAATTCCATTTTCTGCCCCGAGAAACCAGCGCATCCGAGCAAAACTCCGCCTCCTGGCCAGGGCTGGTGGACCACACCAGGACTCATAAAGACAGCACCATCCACTCTCACACACCTGTTAGCACAATCCACCTTTCACACACCTGCTAGCAGGTCAGGGACATGCGTCAGCTGTTGTGCACTTGTCACAGGCTATTCCTGATCGCCTTCATTGCTTTTGTATGTAGTTAAAATACTGTATATAGGTCTCTTGAAGACATGTTGTTCTGTTGTGTTGTACTTCGTGCATGCATTTGTATGTGTTTGTGCTTGTAAGGACAGTTTCTTAGCAGGGGGATCTAGGGTTGGTTTGGGGGTGAGGGGTCATAAAGGCACTGTTTGTAACTGCACCACAGTAGATCCTGGCTGATGCAAAGCAGTAAATGAGGACCTGAGAACTTGCCTTACCAACTGAGGTGACGGGAAACGCTGTTCGTCTAATTAACCTCTTGCTCAGTGCAGTTTCCGCGACAACCATCTGCAAGTCAGTCAATTACGTCTTCCCAAACATGTTTTCTGCCGAACTTGACGCTTTGAGCTGGTAATGAGGGCCTGGAGAGTTCGACTTTGTCAGCCACTGAGGGAGATCTGCGCGGGTGTGTGTGTACACAATGACCTAAGCATCCCTGGGTGAGAGTGCATGATATCTGAGACATACACACACACTCACACACACACACACACACACACACACACACACACATAGAGCTAGTGGCAGAAGAGAAACATGGCAGCAGGCTTACTGATACACACACATGAATACAACACACACACCACCGCCGCCACCACCACACAGGTCCTCCTGAGAGAGAGAGCAAAAGTATATGATGGCTTGTATTTCTCAGACTTCACTCTTTAATTCAGAAAGCAATTACTTCAGATTTTCCACTTCAGAGAGAGAGAGAGAGAGAGAGAGAGAGAGAGAGGAACAGACAGGACAGAGAAAGAGGGGAAGGGAGAAAGAGACGGAGAGAGACAGACAGAGAGAGGGAGAAAGAGACAGAGAGACAGACGGAGAGAGAGAGAGAGGGAGGGAGGCACAAAGACAAGCCTTTGAATTTAGTCACATATGGAGGTTGTGATGAAAGGGTTGAGAAAAAAGGAAAACTAAAACCGTTCATATGTGCTCTGTGTGTGTGCTGTGTTTGTGTGTGTGGACATGTGTGTGCGCGCGTGTGTGTGTGTAGTGTGTGTCAGGGCAGACGGGTAGTGTCTTTTACTGCCTTTTTCCTTTTTAGTGGAGGCTCTTTTTAGTGGTGTGGTACATGAGGCATCACTCATACATCTACATGAAACCACACAAACACACACACACACACACACACACACACTCACATACATATGTGTTTATGCACACATGCCTAATGCAAGTAATGCCTAATTAACTGGAGGAAAGAAAACATTCAAAGAAAATTTATTGTAGTCATTTTCAAATAACATAGAAAGCCTGCCATCACATCTACTATTGTGATGAATTTCTTCAAAATGTATAATTATGTGATAGAGACTTTATATATTGTTATACAAGAGCTATAATAGTAAGATTAACATCCACACACACACAATCACACACACACACACACACACACACACACACAGGACACTCTCACTGAGGGTGGTGTCAGTCTTCATTTTTGCATGCATCTGTATCTGTCTGTGTATATCTGTGTTTGTACGTGTGTGTGTGCATCCGTATGTGTGTGTGTACATCTGTATGTATGTGTGTACATCCGTATGTATGTGTGTATGTATGTATGTGTGTGTGTGTGTGTGTGTGTGTGTGTGTGTACATGTGTCTGTGTGCTTGTGTGGCCGTGTGTGTGCGTGTAGAGGGGTTCCTGAGCCCGTGGTCCCAGCCCGGCAGTCTGGCGCTGGTGTGGTGCAGTTCTGCCTCTACTCCCCCTGTGCAAGCATCTGCCCACTTGGCACGACTCACACTCACTCTGCACGCTGAGTGAGACCACGCGCACTCCAGCTGCTCCGCAGCCCACGGGACACCCTGAGACACTTCTGAGTGAGACCACGCGCACTCCAGTCACCAAGTGAGACAGTGCACACTCCAATAACCGTGTTATTCCATGGGAGGCACACTACTCCTCTTCCACCAATAGAAAACCATCTGGCTGGAGAACAGGGAGGGTGAGCACAACACATGAAGTTCTCTCCTGAGTCTACCGTGTGCCATTAAACAAAGAGTGTCCATGGAGCGTCTCCAAGGATCGTCTCCATGGAGCTGACTGGCTGAGGCAACCCAGAGACAGCTCTTCACTCTTTATGAGGGGTCAGGGGCCAAAGGTCATGTTTGAGGGTCTGACTGTGACTGTAAATCAGGGCTCAATCCTGAGACGAGAAGTTCAAAGGTCATACACTTTGAGTTGCTAGAAACATTGCTGTACTGCCGTCAGTCCAAAACGGTAGGGTTCATCTGACAGGACGGCATCTGCGTATGGGTCGTTGGACTAGACTCAACCTGGGGTCAGAGGTCAGCCAGAATGACCTATGTTAAAATCCACTTATATGGGGACGAATGGGCAGTGGCTGCTTGACCAATCAGTGTGCAGAGCACTGACAGACTGCACTCACATAGACCAACAATGACAGTGGATGAATGGAGAAGGCTTGCCTCCATGTTTCTATAAACTCCACGATGTCCCAGCACAGACACTCATCACACAGTTATGTGCTGAGGTATGGACCACAGGGGGCTATTATGGGTGAAACAGGAGAGGTGCTTTATTGTTGCTTAATGGCAATTGGCTTGACAGCACCAATGCTGTGGTAAGATCTGTAAAGCTTACTTTACACAGACCAACACACACACATACACACACACGCACTCAATACCACAGCAGTGTGTGTCCAAATGTCCACTCTCTGCCCACTGCTGTGCTGAGGAAGAGGAGGCGTGCTAACTAGAGAGACAAAAACACACTGGCCAACCACAAAGTGCCCTGGAATGCTGGGTAATTGCAACTTGGCAGCTGGGCACTGATCAAGAATGAATTGGGATGCTGGAATTCCTCTGGCAAGCTCAGCATGGACTGAGCTTTGGAAGAGCAAAGGCACCTACAACAAAACGAGGTCACTGAAACCCAGGTGTGTATCCCTCCGGTCTCTCCTCGAGACACAGCACACAACTTACAGCACACATGACATGCAATGTCCTGCCGTCTCCCACAGTGCACAGCTCTGTCTGGGGTCAGCCTGGGAGAAAGGCAAGCATGTTCCGCTCTCAGGATTTCTGGTGGTTCACTACTCTGACATTGTTTGTAAATCCAGACATACATGCACATAAGCATATATGACTGAACAGTTTCACTCATAGAACAGCTTCTTCATTCGTGCTGGTGAGAGTGTGTGGGAGAGTGTGGAAGAGAGTGTGTTAGGAGAGTGTGGGAGAGTGTGTAGAAGAGTGTGTGAGAGAGTGTGTGGGAGAGTGTGTGGGAGAGTGTGGGAGAGAGTGTGTGGGAGAGTGTGTAGAAAAGTGTGTGGGAGAGAGTGTATGGGCGAGTGTGGGAGAGAGTGTGTTAGGAGAGTGTGTGGGAGAGTGTGTAGAAGAGTATGTGAGAGAGTGTGAGAGAGAGTGTGTAAAACAGTGTGTGGGAGAGAGAGCACCTGACTAACAATAACTCACAACTAATAATAGCTGGAGCTCATGGATGCATTTGGATCTCTCTCGCTCAGGACAGGAAGTTGCAGATCCAAGAAGGCCTGTCCATAGGAAGTTGGCGGATTTGTTTTGGCTCCTCATCACAGCAAAGAGAGTGCATGTGCTGCACATATGACCATGTGGAGGAACCATACATCCGCAGTTCATACACATACACAAACACAGAGACACACACACAAACACACACACAAACACACACACGCACAGACACAAACAGACACAAAGACACATATACACAAATGCACACAGGCACACATAAACTCATACACACTCACACAGACACACACACACAGATGCACACACTCACATACATACTCACAAACACACAGACACACACACTCCTAAATACATAGACACACACTCACAGACACACACACACATACATAAATACACATACACATGCACTTCCTCTAGCTCTCTCTCTTTCTACAACTCTCTTATGTCAAAATGAGAGACAAGGAATAGCTGGGAGGATTCGATAATGTTCAGGTCAGCATCAGAAGAATCATGTACACCCACACACTTACAGAAACACACACACACGTACAATTTGTCTTGGAGATGGTAGAGATCTCTGGAGTAGGTGTAGAGACATGGAGAGAGGTGAAGGGATATCCTCAGAGACCTGTGTCAAAACAGACAGATGGGGTTAGACAGGCAGACTATAACTACAGAGATGATGTGGTAAATCTGTAATATCCAATCCAATAACTGCTGATATTATTCTTACTAGTGGAAGCCAGGACAGAACATTTTCAGATGACATTTCCAGGAAAGTTCCCCCGTGGCTGTGCGGTGGTGCAGAACCAGAGTGGCTCAGGCAGGAACGGCACAATTACTGCTCTCTCACCAGAGCTAAAGAAAGTCGAAGACCTCAGCAGCAGCTGTAGGCCTAACCACTCATCAGGAGCTACCCTCCACACGCTGGACACCACACACACACACACACACACACACACGTACAGCGCCCACATACACCCACATAAATACACACATACGCACATACATACATACATACACACACACACACACACACACACACACACACACACACACACACAAGAAAAAGACAAAAAAAAAACACCCACACACAAACGCACATACATACACACACACACACACACACACACACACACACACACACACACCCACACATGTACACGCCCACATAAATACACACACACACACACGCACATACATACACACACACATGTACACGCCCACATACACCCACATAAATACACACACACACGCACATACATACATACACACACACACACACATGTACACACCCACATAAACACACACATGACACACACCCACATAAATACACACACACACACACACTTACACGCCCACATAAATACACACACACGCTCGCACATACGTACATACACACACACACACGCATGTACACACCCACGTAAATACACACGCACACACATACATACATACACACACACACACTCACATACATACATACATACACACACACACACATGTACATGCCCACATACACCCACATAAATACACACACACATGCACATACATACATACATACATACACACACACATGTACACACCCACATAAACACACACACAACACACATCCACATAAATACACACACACACACACACACACTTACACGCCCACATAAATACACACACACGCACATACATACATACATACACACACACATGTACACACCCACATAAATACACACACACGCACACACATACATACATACACACACACACACACGTACACACCCACATAAATACACACACACACACACATTTACACACCCACATAAATACACACACACACACACATGCACACACACACACACACACACACACATTTACACACCCACATAAATACACACACACACACATGTACACACACACACTCATGTATGCATGTACATGTACACAGAATGGCAGGTGTCACATGTGGGCCAGAACCTGAGCCTGATCTCATGGCACACGGTCTTTAATCCATTCATCCCCCACTGTACTGGTATAACAGTGCACTTCTTCCATTCAGGCCTGTAATTTACTGTCAGCTCAATGGATCCCCCAAATATTTCCAAAGTTCAGCAAATCAAAATGATATCCTCCATGTTGGAATAATTATGTTTTTATTCTGTTTGTGCCAGACAAACCACAGCCTGATTCTTTGGTGATCTCCATCACCTCATGTGTGTGTGGGGCGTGTATGTGTGTGTGGGGCTTGTATGTGTGTGTGTGTGGGGCGTGTATTTGTGTGTGTGTGGGGGGGGGGTGTATGTGTGGGGTGTGTGTGTGTGGGGGGGTGTATGTGTGGAGTGTGTGTGTGTGTGAGGGGGTGTTAGGTCATATCTGTGTCCCTCACTCACCCATCATCTCTTGACTGGGAAGTGACGACTTTTCGGAGGGTGAGTGTGGTGATCTTTGGGTGATGATCTTTTCGGAGGGTGAGTGTGGTGATCTTTGGGTGGTGATCTTTTCGGAGGGTGAGTGTGATGATCTTTGGGTGATGATCTGTTCGGAGGGTGAGTGTGGTGATCTTTGGGTGATGATCTTTTCGGAGGGTGAGTGTCATGATCTTTGGGTGGGATAGAGAAGCCATGGCGAGTGCAACCCAACCTGGAGCAACAGGGATCGAGAGAATGCCAGAGGGAGAGAGGGAGAGACAGAGAGACGGAGAGAGGGAGAGGGGGAGAGAGGGTCGTTTGAAACCACAGCAGGCTCCAGTTTTATGGGAAAATGCTTCAGCAAACTCAGATTCCACAAAAGACAGACACTCTTCCTTTCAAAATCTCCCAGTGTCTCTCAAAATCTTCACAACTTCTGCCCCAACAGTCTAGAAAGTGCTAGAAATGAAAGCCATATATTCAGCATTGTACAACTGTGATCTAACGGCCGTTACACCCACGCCCACACACATACACACAAACACACACATACACACAAACACACACCAGTTAACACAGAGCTCCTTATGTACATAATAATGCACAAGTACAAGCTAAATATGGATGATTAAAAAACATGTTTATGAAACATGTTTATGAAAACATTTAAACCTGGTCAATTCTCACACACAACAGGCATCTTCATTTTCTCCCCCCAAATAATACAGTTTTATTAGTTAATCTGTTCATTTTTTCTGACGATATGATTTAAAGCACTATATATGTATATGAACCTAAGGGGGAGAGTAAGATATTCTGACTAGTGTGTGTGCATATGTGTGTGGTTTTAATTATCTAAACTGCAGTAATGTGGCTATGTGTCTGTATCTGTGTCAGTATGTAAGCATGGGTGTGCATGTGTGTGTGTGCGTGTGTGAGTGAGTGAGTGTGTGTGAGTGTGTATGTGCGTGCATATTGTGGGTATGTCACTTTGCCAGAATGTCCCATGAGGCAGTGCGCTGACGCCTTACAGCCCTGCCAAAGCAGCCACAGCCTCCCCTCATCAGTCACTCATACACACTCACACACACATGCACACACACACAGTATATAGCAAGTTAAAGTCCAGTACATCATGCTATGGTCCCTGTAACTGAAGGCACTGAACAACACTGACACAAACAGGCAACAGCAGTAACATAACAAATACTCACACACACACACACACACACACACACACACACACACACACACACACACACACACACACCTGCTTTCCATGATGCATGACATAGGTTGAGTTTTGCAGTCTGTGGTACATAAGCCCAGTCTCTGTGTGTGTTCTTGGCATTACTCTTGCTTAAAGTACAGATTCAGTCAAATTGAGCTATTTCCAAACTTTTTGGTCACCCAGTGACAGGTCCATGTGTGTATGTGTGTGTGTGTGTGTGTGAGAGAGAGAGAGAGAGAGAGAGAGAGAGAGTATGTTTGTATATGTACCAGGTCTAGAGACTCCTTGGAGACTCTGCTAGAGCAGAGGAAATGTATTATGGGTCAAATGAAACTCAAATATCCTTTCATGTGAGGAATCCCTTCAATACACACACATATCCACTCACCCACACACACATCCACTCACCCACACACACATCCACTCCCACACAGGCACACCCACACACACGCCTACCCCGAACCTCCTCCTCACACACATACAGAAAGTACAAGGGATGACTATGGCAGAAATGAATGTAACTCTCCACTCTGATTATATGCTTGAACAAATTGCTTCTGCAGTACAAAGCAAAACCGCACAACTCTGTTGGATCCATTTACATTCTTTCTAAAGCATCTGTGCTTGTGAGTCATAAATATAAACTTTTAAAGCATCTCTTTGTGTGTAAACTCGGTTGTTCACTTTGACACAGTACAGCAAATCAAACTCAATCCTCGTTTGATGCGTTTTCGAGGACGCGCACACATCCACTTGCACTCTTGCTCGCGCACACACGCTTGTGTGTCTCTGAGTATGTGTCTGCGAGTGTGGGTATGTGAGTGTGCGAAGGCGAGCGTGCGTGTGAGTGTGTGTAGGTGAGTGTGTGTCAGTAACACTAAATCACTGAGGAGTAGACCACGGAGAATGAAAAACAGGAGAGGGCGAGAGATAAAACCAAGATGGACAGTTGGGAAGGAAGAAGCAGTGGACGTGCCAGAGAGATATGAGAGAAATGAAATTACAAATAATTAATAGGTAAATAGCAATATTTAAAAGATAAAAAAGTAAAGGTAGTGAAAAGGTGAGTGGGAGACTGGTCTCGCTCAGTGAGGTGTGTGTGTGTGAGAGAGGAGAGGAGAACAGCAGAGTGGTTTGCCCTTGGAGTCACAGAAGGAGAAGGTCACCCTGAGGCTAAGCTCTGGGCTCCACAAAGAGGCCTCCAGGCCTCCTCTGTTGCATTATCTTTCCTCTCTTTTCTTTTCCTCTCTCTTTCTGACACCTGTTTACTACAGGAAGCGATGATGTCAGACTCTTCACCCTCCAGCGATGGGCGGTTGGGGGGGGGGGGGGGTTATGGGGGGTTCGGTATTTTGTGTGTTTTTGTGTGTGTGTGTGTGGGAGATAAAGTGAGAGAGAGGAGGGTTTATTTATCAGTAATCCCGTTTTTTTTTTTTTGCTCCACGTTCAAACTCACACAATAGCACTCAAAAGCATAAGTTTGTGGTTCGCCTCTATCTCTATTACTCTTTCTCTCTTTCTCTCTCTCTCTTTAGTTCTCCATCTCTTTCAAAGAAATGAATTTCTCCTCTTTACACGCCTCTGTCTAATTACTTTGGAGAGGAACGGAAGAAAGAGCGAAGGAAGGCTAGAAGAGAGGAGAGAGAGGGGTTACATACTAAAAGAGCCCGTAGAAGAATACACCACATTCTTTGCTATAAAGGAATGGAAAGGGGGAGGGGGGGAGAGCAAAAGAGAGTGAGAAAGAGAGCAAGGTTTGGAGGGGGTGTATAAAATGACGCTCATTCCTGTGGGGGCAGCGGGGGGGAGGTGTCTCTGAATAAATTAATCAGCATGATTGGCTTTATAGGGGGCAGAATTGTGCAGTCTGATTGGGCAACGAGGATGGAAAAGAATGTGAGGATGAGCGCTGATTGGAGGAGAGAGTTGTGAGAAAGGGGAGACCCCGACTCAACTCTGTTACTCCAAGGCTGTGAGGGCTGACCTTCAACACACATGCACACACACACACACATGCACACACACACACACAGAGGACGGTCGCACCTCTCTCTGTCTGGAGAGGGGTAATTAAAACTTCAGGGGAAAGGGGGTGAATGAGGGTGATGACAGAGAGGGAGGGAAGGAGTGAAAATGAGGGAGACCAAGTTTGTGTGTGTGTGTGTGTGTGTGTGTGTGTGTCCCTGCTGTGTTAGACCTGCAGATCGACATCTGCCTCATTATCAACAGCAATTCACTGCTTGAGCTCCGCTATAATCCAGGATGTGTGTGTGTGTGTGTGTGTATGTGTGTGTGCATGCTTGTTTGTGTGTGTGTGTGTGTGCCTCTGTCTGTGTGAGTTATTTAGTGTCGTAAACGAGCCATGAAAGGACAATCTAATAATTGGGACACTCCATTAGGGTGAAATCATATTACCAACAGGTATCATAATGAAAATGAATCCGTTTCATTAGGTTGATGGCAATAAAATGAACCCACCCTGGACTTGGCACATCTGTCCTGTTCTTAGGAACAAAGGACTTTAACTGCATTGATTATTTAGTTTTATTTCTCTGTTCTGATTCCATATATCTTAAAATAGGAACAAGCTTTGCATACAGATAACATGCAAACACGACACACAGCACATGCGCTTAAGTTGCAAACTTAAAGTCTTTGCCAGTAACACAAATACCACCTAAACTCTGTAAGCAGAGAATGTGAAGGTAAGGTATGTGGTGAGCAGGGTCACTGTGTGAATCAGAGAGAGTAGAATGATAAAAGAGCGTTTTGTAAGTACATGCGCGAGTGTGTGTGTGGTGGAGGACTTGCCGTTTTGAAAAAGGGAGTTACTGTACGAGTGAACTGGGGAGGAGACCAAGGAAAACACCACACACTCTCTCGTTCCTCTCTCTCCTCTCTCTCACACACACACAGACACACACACACACACACACACAAACACACACTCACAGAATGATTGGAGGTGTGCTGACTCTCAGTCAGGCCCTGTGTCAAGCACAAACTAAAGTCAAAGAAACGTTTCACCAAACGTGGAAAAAAAGAAAAAGAAGATAAACACGGCAGACTTCCTCTGTGGCGTCAGCCTTGCTACCTTAAACGTAAAGGCTGGCCATTCTCTCCATCCACCCGCCCTTTCTACCACACGCCGGTGGAAAACACAAACAAGCTTTCAGTCGTCACACTAAAAACGACAGGACGCAGAGCAGCCGAGAACACGAGGGCCAATCGCGTCGGCCCATTTGATACGTCTTAACGCAGCCCCATTTAAAGGCCTTTTTTTTTTCTCGCAATTTCTCATTGTGAGGCGATGAGAAACACAGAACGGCGTCTGGTGGAGACACGGCGCGGCCGTGTGCAGATGCTTCGTTCCGCCGTCTCTGAGGCTCCCTGTTTCTCAGAGTCCCAGAGTAAAAATAAAGCACGTGTCACTGGGAGGGGGGGGAAGGAGACAGAGTAAGAGTACTGCATATGAGAAGTCAGGAGAGAGCGAGAGAGAGAGAGAGAGCTGATGTGGTTAGAGCCAGTGTGTGGCATCGGCTGGTGGGGCCAGGTTGTGTGGGTGGGTGGGGGTGGTGGTGGTGGTGGAGCAGGCAGAAAGGATTGAGCAGGGCAAGTGAAAGACTGAAAGAACAACCGCTACGTCTTTTGAGAAGGGGAGTTAGGTTTTGATGGGCCTCTGCTGTCAAAGGACTGGTGTCCGGGTTGAAGGAAGAAAAACTCCTAAGCTGGCCGGAACTGTTTGTTTGGGGGGGGGTGGGGGGGGGGCATCTGCTGTTGCCATGGTTACTGGCATTACATGCGAATCTGAGCCCCACGCAACAAAAGGCAACGCTTCAGCTTTAAGCCAGCATGGCGTGAACGTTACCACACCTTACCCCATGGGCCCAGAGTCCAGATTCTGGTCGTCTGCAGCACTGTAGTAGGCCACTTAAAAGACACCATTGTGAGTTTTGAAGCCACAGTGTGCAGGTGGGCTGCTGATTAAGTGCAGTATTGCTCGTTAGTGATCAAAGCACATGCTGCAGTCTACCTGAAATACAGGACTTCCCATCAGGACACTCTACCTGATGTACAGTGCTTCCCACCAGGACACACTACCTGATGTACAGTGCTTCCCACCAGGACACACTACCTGATGTATAGTGCTTCCCATCAGGACACTCTACCTGATATACCAGACTTCCCATCAGGACACTCTACCTGATGTACAGGACTTCCCATCAGGACACTCTACCTGATGTACAGTGCTTCCCACCAGGACACTCTACATGATGTACAGGACTTCCCATCAGGTCACTCTACCTGATGTACAGGACTTCCCATCAGGACACTCTACCTGATGTACAGACACAACTTCCCATCAGGAGATCAGTAAATGAGCGGGACAACTGTAACCTTTTTCAGTGAGAGCAAACTGCTCCTGCTATCTAAGAGAACAGACAGGAAAGCAGCAAACTGGATATCAGATTTTTATTCCCCCCTCCCACACACACACACACACACACACACACACACACAAACACACACAAACACACACACATACACCAGTTGGCACTGGTGGCAGTTCCTCATTTGTCTTTTCATTTCCATGAATAGCGCTTGCCGTGTGCAGTTTGGCTTTTGGGATCTCACAGTACCGAAGCAGACATGGAAGCTCCAAGCTTCTCTTTCTTTAACCTTGAACATTCAGTAGTCAAGCAGATGGCCTGCCTTCATCTTCCAGATGGGAGGGTGACTACTCACTTTATGGAGATGCGTCACCATGCAGTGGACTTTTCTGCTAGCCTTTCTGCTGCTGAGCTGTGACGCACAGAAGGTGCTGTTCGGCTCCTGCACGGCTCCTCAGGTGGACTCATCCATACCTGCTCTGGAGCTCTCTCCACAGGAGCTAACCACCGCCGTGGGGCAGCTCGACTCAGCCACATCCCCTGGGATTGATAGTTTGCCATTGGACTTCTGTAAACAGTTCTGGAATTACACTGAGTGGATCAGTGTACAGAGGAGGGGATTATAAGGTCCTTCCTGAATGGTACAGGAAAGGGTATCTGCCTGTTATTTGTCAGTGAGCTGGATTATCTCCCAGTCCAAAATACAGGATTTGGCACCTCTAAAGAAGAGACCTGTGGCTTTGTAGCCTACAGTTTATCAAAATACCTTGATAATAGATTCAATAGCAAGGCACTGAATCTATTATTTTGTGTGTGTGACATTTTAGACATGTGTAAAGTGTTTGGTAGAAATATTTGATTAATCTGAACTATTCTATGATGGACCATAGAATATATGGTCAAGGCAGGTGATTTAAATTGACATGTTTTAGTTTGGAGGGGTATTAGGAAAGGTCACCTTTTATCTGGTCAGCCTAACAGTGACATATGAGAAAGGCAGAAGGAGTGGCCCTGAACAAGTGCCTGTTCCTTATACAGCATTGGAAGGTGTTTCCTCTTTTAATAGCACCTACTCCCCACTCCTCTCCAGTCCTTCTCTTCCACCGAAGCTTCTATCTTCAGTCAGTCTGTTACATGTGGGGTGCATACAGCTAAGGCCACCAATGTTACTGCACAGCTGGGTGACAAAACTGAAATCGAGTTATTGTGGCTTTGTAACATAAGCTGTGTGGGTCGACGTGAGGAGTTTACCAAACTGTCCTGAATACCACCAGTAGGTGGAGGGAGGGCTGTGAACACAGCTTTTCCGTTTTTTTTTGCTGATACTGTGGCCATAGGAGAATGGAATGAGGAACAATGGTGCCTCCTGTCCTTTACATACCTGGAACTGGTACTGGGTCAGCTTGAGGCAGCAGGGAGAAATGCACACCTGTGTCATCTGTGCAGAGGTGTCATGCACACCTACTGGGTGTTTTTTCTTCACCTAGGTTGTCTGGTTTCTTTGGCACTGGTTCTTCTCCTAAAAGCTGTTGATGTACAAGCGTTCGATTGACAAAACGGCAGGTGACCCCCAGTCTAAAACATGGAGCAGCAGCTACCAGCAGACATATGGTGCGCTTTGATCTGAGAGTTGGTTTGTGGTTCCCTTTAAGTCCTGAGGGTGAATATTTGGTTCATATTTTGGTGCAGTGTGTGTGTATGTGTATAAGAATAAACTCATTTACCAACATCAGACACAAAAAAAATGTAAAAAGGCTATTCTGAGCCATATATCTGAGGAAGAATTCATAAATATTTGATAAATGCATTAATGTACATGACCTTGTTGCAGGTTTTTGAAAAATCACCAACACTCATCTTCATCTGGCATGCTTTCAAACCACAGCTCAAGACAGACCTAATACTACAAATATAAATATTAAACGTCCTCAGCATTCTGCTGTGTCTCTCAGTGCCTCTCATTTGAAAAATAGGCATACAATTCTTACAGAGAAAGGCTCTTGATATTTAAGATAAAAATGTTTATTTTGTCTTTTGCTTTAAAGATTTCTTAGTCTACATAAACAGTTCTGGCATTTCTTAGAATACATAAACGACCCTAGCACAGGATTGTGAGCTTCCTTAAATCTACACTGCTATGACTAGGAAAACGAACTCCCTGCTACGGACAGAGTGGGAGACACTTCAAACGGCTATGATTCAAACCAATTTCAAGCCTGCATTTTCCCCATGATTACAGCTTTTGCTACTATGCTATATTCTTTTCCCTTTCATTTAAATAGATGGCAGTCCATGGTATAAGCTCGTTCCCATCATTGACTAAATAGGCAGTTGAAGGAAGATGCTTGATTTCTGTATATGTTCGTGCTTTATATATGAATTCGTTCTCCAGTCTTCTCAATAGCACCACGCATATTAACATCAGTCAGTTTGCATATTTCCAAAGCGTAAAATGTAAAATCTTGACTGTGAATGTATGGATTTATGGATGTTTTGAAAGGGAAGTGGTCTTCTAGAGTTTTCTGCACTTGGTCCATCGCTTTGTTGTTTTTATTATTTTGTGTTGTGGTGACATGGTTGCTTCTATATCATCAAATACTTGTGAAAATATTTAATGTGTTTGTACTTCAGTGAGCACAGGACCTGAGAGAAAGTGATACTCCCCACTATAAAATAAAAGTCTGTTCACACTGACTTAGATTAAGTATAAAGCCTTATGTGGCCACTGGCTAATCTGAACAGTAAAGTGAAGTAAGTCTGGCTGCTATCAAAACCAAACACAAGTCACATTTGAGTATATTTAACATACCAAACCCATAACTTGCAATGGTTACAGTCTCTGTTAGTCAAGGTAGAGATGGGTGAGGAGAGGGGTTAAGGAAGGAGAGAATGAGTAGACTGTAGATAATAGAACTGCATGGAAAAACAACAATGAAAACACTCACAAACACACAAACACATACACACTCCCATGCAAACAAACTAGTAACATTCCTTACAAAAATGTCATGGATTTATGGCACTTCTGGGATTCTGGGATACCACATTTCCAGGAAGCCTTCCAAAACTGGGCACTGCCAGAACGTCAACACACACAAAACCCAGTGCAATCATGAACAACACCGGCCTTTCCGTTCTGTATGTGTTACTGTGTATGTATGTGATTGAAGGTAAAATGATATACTAAATGTGAGTACATGTTTAAGAAGGACAAACTGTGTGTATGTGTGGGGGGGGGGGGGGGGGCTGCTTCTGTGTATAGTAATTTGCTGAATTTTACAGCTGTTGTATTGGATGGACTCCTGCTAAAGCCTATTAACTTTAACAAGGAGTAAAGACACACAATAACAGTGTGTGTGTGTGTGTGTGTGTGTGTGTGTGTGTGTGTGTGTGTGTGTGTGTGTGTGTACAAGAAATAACAATCTGATAAGCTCAAAACTATGCTTGAGTACTGACTGGAGGAGCTGCTGGTGAGGTTTTTGAACAGGGCCTGGGTGTGTGACCCTCCCCTCCAGCAATAGCCAGCACTCATCTCAGCTGAAATGAACAGTCTGTTGGAAAAGAACAGTCTGTTTGAAATGAACAGTGTGAAATGAACAGCCTGAAATGAACAGTTTTTTTGAAATGTGGCATCAGCTCAGGAAGCTCATGAAAAAACAACAAAGAGCAAGTAAGGTCTGAAGATGAATATGTCTTAAAGAACAGAATACATGTGGAGCTTGTGCTGAAGTATTTGAGAAACATATTAGAAACAGTGAAGTATTTCTACATATAATCCATGTACAGACTGAAATTAGAGTAGACCTGGTCTTCTGAGTCTGTCACTTACTCACATACCACAAACGCGTGCATAGAACACACACACACACACACACAAACACACACAACTGGTCACTGCCAACCAGTGTAAATATTTAGAGGTCAGCAGTCACATAGTGGAAAATCAAAGCCTTCATTTGTGTGTATATGTGAGATGTGTGCGCATGCAGAGAACTCTCACTTTCAAAGAACTCGCTTTAATGTTCCACTCTGACAGGGAGAGAAAGCAGTTATCTGTCTAGTGTGTGTGTGTGTGTGTGTGTGTGTGTGTACTTATCTGTATGATGTGAGTGCCACAGCACTCAGGGCATTACATTAATCAAACTGTTAGAAAAACGTTTCCAGTTAAAATAAACAACATGAGGCAGAACCCAGGGTGCGAGGCCGAGGCCCGGTCCCGCTGGTGTATCGCTTTCTCAACGCTTTTCTCCACTTTGAGCTAAACGAGCACCTCTGAGTTTTAGTGGGCCGGAACCTCTGCAGCCAGAGAAAAACAAGCACTTCGAGAGCAGTGTAGACGGTAACAAGTACACGTCCAGCTGCAAACGCCGTGCGAGGGAGAGAGAGGGGAGCGTACCTTGTTCTCATTAATAGGTGTAAGCTTTCTTACATCGGCCCAGAACAGAAGCACCGGCACACTATTCTGCTCTTGTGACGGTGTTGTGAGGGTGTTGTGAAGGTGTTGGTGAGGGTGTTGTGAGGGTGTTGTGAGGGTGTTGTGAGGGTGTTGTGAGGGTGTTGTGACAGTATTGTGAGGATGTTGGTGAGGGTGTTGTGAGGATGTTGGTGAGGGTGTTGTGAGGATGTTGTGAGGGTGTTGGTGAGGGTATTGTGAGGGTGTTGTGAGAGTGTTGTGAGGATGTTGGTGAGGGTGTTGTGAGAGTGTTGTGAGGGTGTTGGTGATGTGGTGAATTTGCTCTGCATTACCTACACCCTCTGTGAAGTGCATCATATATGGCTTTCAACACAACTATATTAGTGAGTGTGTGTGACTCTGTTTGTGCTTCAGCCAGTACCACAGGAAAGGAAGTCTAAATGTAGAAGTGTATGTGTATTCTCTTATGGCAGAAGTCACCCTCTTTCCTTTGGCTGGCCCTTTTCTGGAAGCTTACTATGTAATTTACTTGAAGCCAACCAGTCTCTATTTTTTTCCGACCACTAATTAATTATAATTCTGCAGTTTCATACAGTCAGAGAAAAGGCATGCAAAACCTACCAGACGAGTTCAGAAGGAGAGAGGGAGAGAGAGGGAGAGTGGGAGAGAGGGAGAGAGGGAGAGTGCTCTTGTGGTTTTGTGTTAAAGCGTTTACCCCGCCTGTCATCTCTGTGCCTTTGACACAAACTCCCTCTCAAGACTCTCAACATATTACAAAACTACTTAGAGCCACAGCAGGACAAGTATCTGAGTGAGAGGAGAAGTCAATCTGCCTGAGCTCGGAAGGCCATTTACATCCAGCCAGAGCACACGCCAAGTACACATGAGTAGTGGGAGGGGTTACACTGATTCCTATAGCTTCACATCATTTGCCTGCTTGAAGTTGATTTATATGAAGTCTTAATTTGCTTAACCCAACCTTTTGACTTACAGAAAAGAAAGTGCTATTATTTTCATGTCAGCCATCACATTGACCTATGGGAAACTGTGCTGGTTGTTTTGTTGTTATTGATGTTGGAGATTGAACATTGAAAATGGTCTGCTTGGTTTGTGCCTCAAACTCACACTACTCATTCAGATATTATAACTGAAAAACACTTTTGCCTAAAATCAAGATTAGTCAAATAATAAATAAATGAATATGATCAAATTGGGTATCGAAACACACATGTATCTAACAAAGCAAAAACATTGACTTATGGTTTTTATAGACATTCTTTACTATATTGTTTCTTAAAACTATGCTACTTATAACAGAAGAACAGCAAATATTCTTTTATTTCATGACATGCAGCCAACCAGGCCCCTATAGTCTTTTTCTCTGCTTTCACAACATTTCTTGTAGCACTTTGCTGACCTGCTTTACTTGGTGTTTTTGAGCAGTTTGTGCCTTTGACAGTTATTAGGCAATTTTCTGTTCACGGCATGGTATAATGAATACGTCTACACATGCTGCTCAACCATTACATAGCCAGTCAGGCGTATAGTTCCAGCTCATTCTTGAAGTACAGAGTATATTTGTGCTGACTGCTGCATTCCTGCTGACCTCCAGTCTCTACTGAACAGACCTCCAGCCCTCCAGTCTCCACTCTGCAAACCTCCACCCCTCCAATCTTTACTCTGCAGACATCCAGCCCTCCAGTCTCCTTTACTCCAGCCCTCCAGTCTGTACTCTGCAGACCTCCAGCCCTCCAGTCTCCTTTACTCCAGCCCTCCAGTCTCCTTTACTCCAGCCCTCCAGTCTGTACACTGCAGACCTCCAGAACAGCAATGACTGTAGCACAGAGAAAGATTACAACTAAATTTTCTGAAGGTTACAACAGTCAGTAATCAGTAGGAAGTGTACAAGCCTTTGCTTTGAATGACTTCAGCACATCTGTGGCCGTAGGACATCACTAGTCTCTCACATGGCTCGGGTGTGATTTTGACCACTCTTCTTCCAGTCTCTTCCACAGTTCTGTGACTGTTGTGGGTTTCTTGGCCATAACTTTGTCATCAAGGATTTTCCAGAGGTTTTCTATTAGATTTAGGGCTGGCCATTTAGATTCAGATTTAGATTCTGGGCTTGCCATTTCATTGCTTCAATGTTTTCAGTTTCAAGGAACTGCTTTACCCATTTTGCTGTGTGACGGGGGGGTCATTGTCCTGCATGAAAATTGCTGGCTGATTGAGTGATGAATGCAAAGAAGGAACTACGTGTTGTTGAAGAAGGTTCTGATACACACTTGCATTCACTCTTCCATGTAGCTGTATGAGAGGTCCAACTCCTGCTGGCGAAAACATTCCCCAAACCATGACACTTCCTCCTCCACCTTTCAACCACTTCTTTACACACTTTGGGTTCAGTCTTTCCCCAGTTAAGTAGGGTTTGTCAGATAATTAAGGAAGTTAGCGCCAGGTGCCAGATTAACACCAATAACTTGCAGGTATCTGAAAGTGTTCTCTAATTTTGATCAGTGTTCTTTTTCAATTATATCATTTAAGTTTTTTATGCTATCCTTTAGAATATATACAATTCATGAAATCTTCTTAAAATACTGCTATTTCACTCCTGTTAGGATAATTTCACATAAGACTACACAATGACCTTTACATTTAGGAAATTGTGTGTTGTTCTCTAATTTTGATCTCCAGTGTATATTTATTAAAAACAACAAAGGAAATTATAACATCTTAATTCCCTCCCAAATGTAATTGCTTATCCACAAAGAGAGTACCTACAAAGAGAGTATCCACAGAGAGAGTATTCACAGAGAGAGTATCCACATGCAAGCCTTGCAAAACTTGGAGAGAAAATCATTTTTGCCTTAAGGTGTGCATTCTGCCTTACTCTTCAAAACCACGTGAGCTATTGGGTTGTATCTGAAAAATCATGTAAGGCTAATGACTGATATTAATTAAATTTCAAACATTTTCTTGACACCAGGTTTACAGTGCCAAAAAATAGGATTAGCCTAAGCTGCCTCTTTGATCCACTATCAGAAATCCACCAGGCTAAAAATACTGTAAGCTTAATTAATGATATTAATCACCCTGTTTCCATAACTAACAGCCTGGATATGGCTGATTAATATCAAGATCCTGATAAACCCATTCAACAGAGAAAAGAGCCCAGACGTCCTGCGTGCGCAGGGCAGAATACCAGCGCCTGATCGGAAGAGGAGGTGGCGGCCCGTGGGCTTCCCCGGCCAGCTGCTTGGTGACGGAAGTGCTGAGTGCAACCCGAGCTCTCCAGCGCCTTCAAAGTGACGAAGCACGCAGGGCTCAGACTGAGAGACCGTGGTGCTCTTGAGAGGATTCTCCAGTTACTCCCAGCTCCTCTGGCCCAGGGAAGAGCAGACAGAGAGGTGGAGGAGCAGGCCTTCATACTCTTATGCTATGTGAGTGAGCAGGGTAGGGCAGGGCTGGAAAATAAGGATGCCAAGCAAGGAGACCTAGTGTGGTATGCATGTGTGTGTGTGTAGGGGCAGGGGAGGTACGTTTAAGGGTGTGTGTATGTGTTTATGTTCTAGTGTGTGCGATTATGGGTGTGTGTGTCAAAGCCTTCATGGGGTGTGCTACTCCCATTTTGTTTTATTTGCTAATCTCCCAGAATGCGCCAGTTCTGAAGTGTTAGCTAGCTAGGTGTGTTTTAATGGACATAATACCCAGGCCAATAGTTCTCACTTTTATAGACATTCAGCTTTTTCCATATTCACAGCACTACCCCTTAGAGACACAGAGAGAGTGAGTAAGAGAAAGAGTGAATATTTACTCTGTAAATCTCTGCCACTGACACATACCTTCAGCATATATATTTCTCTTTCTCTGTCACTCTTTCTGTCTTTCCCTCTTGATCTTTCTGTCTGTCTATCTTTTTGTCTTTCTTCACATACATAAACACCATTTTTTGACAACATAAGTACACACACACACACACACACACTCAATAATTGTTTACCGTTTACTCAAATATTGCTCTCTCTCTCTCTCATGGTTTGCATTCTCATAATAGTGCTATGAAGGAACTATTTGTTGGGGTTTTTTGTAGTTGTCAAGGCATATGAACCTTATGACTCATAAACCACAAAACAGGGAGAAGAGAGAAAAAAGTTTGTTTTTCTTCCTTTTTGTCACTGCAACTCGTCCCTTTTAATTGCTTGCATTTGCCTTTGCAATACGGGTTTTCCAAAGATGTGTACACCCTTCCATATAATACTGCCATGCGCACTATGAGACCGTTTCATATCTTCCACATTTTAATCCTCCGTTTCTCAAGTCAAATGAATACTATCTTGTTTTAGCATTCAACAATGACTCTATTATAAATTGGCATTGGGTAAGTATTAATATAAGTGACATTTATGTTGTAAATAGTGACTTTTAAATTGTAAAATTTTGTTGGTGGTCCTGTAGATTCAGACACATTCCAGGATGACAGAAAATCCCTCTACTGTATTTTGCCGCATCTTTAATGGGTCCGGCTCTTGTGACAATTCCATCTGTTGTTTAAAGACCTTTGTTACTGCAGCAGTGAAATCTGGCAACATCGCAACGAGTTAGAGCGCCAGTCGCCAGCCAGGAACGAGATCAGCTGTTAACTGCGCTGACCCCGCAAACGAATGTCTGCTCCAGCGAGTCTGAGCGCGCTCTCTTCTTTCTCCAGCGTGTTTTGTGCTGTGTTCCCATCCCATGACCTGAAGTCCTGGACTCGAGCCATAAAGCGAGCGGCAGCCTTTCCCGCAGGTTCTTACAGAGCAGGTAGAGACTCTCCCTCAGAGTAACGCTTTGTTAAGCTGTATTTAGCCTGTATTAAAGCCTAATTGCCTTAAGTACAGTAGTGCTGATGTCTCCTATAATTACTGTGAGCTGTTACCTTTAAAATCCCGCAGTAAGCGGGATGGAATTCCCTTACATTGTCCTGCCTCTAGCGCAAGTGTAGGCGTGCACGGAGTTAAGTGGTCAAAAAATAAAACACGTGTGACCGTACTGATGTAGATTGAATTCTTGCTGCCTGTTAGTAGTGTTAATGCTTACTCTAAATGTGTGCACATGACTTCTTATTAACTGCTCGTTGCCTGCGTTTTTTTCCATGACGAGATGCATGACGTTTCGTGTTCACAATATGGAGGAGGTACGTATAAGGACAGGGAAATCTCATTTTGCTGGATTATGTGAATAAGCATTCCAGCAGTCAATTATTGGTTGAAGCGACATTAAAATTGCACGTTATAAAGCGTCTAGCCACACTCGTTCGCGTTTTCTGCCCGTCGCTCCTTTTCGCTCCTCTCGTCTGTCTCTCCATATCTCCGTGTGAGTGCGACATGGTTGTGGTGCCAGGCAGACATAATAAAAAATAAAAGTGGATGGAAGTGCTGGAAAAACTCAAGCAAGACACACTCAGTACTAGTGCTGCAAATATTACTTTTAGTATCCATGAATCAATTCATTATTCAAGCCACAAAAACACAGTCCAAACAGGCAGGAATGCTGTTTTTTCAGTTGCTGCAGGAAACAATCGCAGAACTATTAACACGTTTATGTATGTTTCGTAATAACTTTTTTAAGCAAGCGAACGTAGCAGTTTCCAAATCCATTTATGATGGCTATGGCAATTGTGAATGGCACAATGCGTGTATTGTGTGCTGCTGTTGTTAAGAATTTCTTAATATGAATTGCAAATAAACAAAGGAAGGCAGAAGTGATTAACGCTGGCCAGTGACTCTCATTACTTGGGGGGTGGGGGTGCGGTAGGGTAAGACGTTTTTCCCGGACGGCGCGTTTTTTTCGCATAGCGTGTTAATCGTCCAGACGCCACCCTAACGATTTTTAGAATAATAACAGAGTAGTTTAATTGAAATAAATTGCCGTCATTACGGAGTGAGTGCTGCCAATCTGACGCCGGTGGTCAGTTCAGGGTTGGGGTCACCCCGTGCACACGCGCTCTCCTTTCTCTCTTTCTCTCTCTCTATCTCTTTCTCAGTCCTACTCAAAGTCTATTGCTTTCTTTTCCATCTCTCTCTCTCTCTCTCTCTCTCTCTCTCTCTCTCTCTCTCTCTCTCTCTCTCTCTCTCTCTCTGTTGAAGCATACAGTACTCTGTTCCAGTGCCAGTAGGTACTGTGGAACTGGGTCAGATTCAGCATTCATCACACAACATTGCCTGTATTACAGAAACTCAATGTCATCATTTATCAAATTATTTATATCTCTACCCTCAACAACTACTCTATATTTGCTATTTAATACATAATGCATTTGTGTGTGTGTATATATANNNATATTTGCCCTTTTGGAGCTGCTATCTCTTTAATGTATACTCAGTATGCAGCAAAAAAAACGTGCCCTAAAAGTTTTGTGTCAAAGCAAATCAAGTAGTTAAAGAGGAGGTGTAAATGCAGTGTGTTTTTAATATTACTCACTTAAGCTCTCTTATGTTTCAGCTGAGAAGATGGTGTTTCATTTTTTGTCATAACTCAAGTATTTACTTGGCTGTTAGAACAACCCCCCTCAGCTCATCTGTCATGCTTCATGACATGTCAACCGTGCCTCGGCGAGGGAGAGAAATTAAATTCTTAAAGAACCATTTCTGACAGTACTTACACATACGCACGTCTTCCAGGGTGGTGTGAAAGTCAGCCTTCCATTTATTTTGTTGTCATGGAGTTGTTTAAAGCTTTAGCTGATTGGTTATATCTGTTAACCTTAAGGCTATTTTAGATATTAGCTGGCTACCCCCAAAGACAGGCTATGCTATGTCAAGCATGTGGATAGGGATGCTAAATCCCAGAGGGAATGTGGGTGGATTTCTGGCTGATGTATATCTCACAATCCTGGTGCGTGGGGGTGAATTCTGGTACAGTTGTGTTTGTCTGATTCAGTAAAACATGCCTCTCTGCTTTTCTTTCTCCCTGATCCATACAGTTACCTCTCGGTTATCACCAGATCACACCAGCACCTTCGCAACTAGGTCTATACTGGTCACATTTATCTTGAGCTAAAGGTGCAGTGTGAGGTTCATGCTGCTGGTGTGTGTGTGTGTGTGTGTTGGGCGGGGGGGTTACAGGATGGTAAGCTGCATGCAGTGTGTTCAGAGCTGATCTCCCAGGGAAAGGTGTTTATTGGCCAGCAAGGCTACAGGGTCTGTGTTTACTGCATGTCCTCAGACTGTGCAGTACATAGGCACACTCACATGTAAAAACACACACATACACATAAGAAGTGCTATTTGCTTACCTTCTAACATGGCTGTTAAAGGTTTGCCTTTCCCCCCTAGACATCCATGCTATACAGTCACTTTTTTGGGTTTCCTTTGCTAAAAAGCCTAATTTGACCTATTCCATGAAGTACCCAGGTAGGCCAGTATCCTGCATGCAAACTCTCTCCAAAAGCTTTCAGGGTGAACACATGGTCCAGTCAAATCCGGTCAAATGGCCACGTTTCAATGTTAACATTACAGGGGTACCTTTTCAGTGCCACCTGCCAATACGCTTCTGGATATGAACATTGTGAGACCTGGTGGAATTGTTTTCGCTCCTGGTTTTCTCTATGGCTTTGTAGCTGAAAGGCCCTTCTCTGAGCATTAGAGATTAAAGGTAAGAGGGTAAATTCTTCTCTGATGGTAAGAGTGTAAGGGTAAGAGGGTAAACCCTTCTCTGATAAGAGGGTAGGGGTAGGAGGGTAAACCCTTCTCTCAGAGTAAGAGGATCAGGGTAAGAGGGTTAACCCTTCTCTGAGGATAAGATGGTAAGCTCTTCTCCAAGGGTAAGATGGTAAGCTCTTCTCCAAGGGTAAGAGGGTAAGCTCTTCTGTGAGGATAAGAGGGTAAGCTCTTCTCCAAGGGCAAGAGGGTAAGCTCTTCTCCAAGGGTAAGATGGTAAGCTCTTCTGTGAGGGTAAGAGGGTAAGATCTTCTCAGAGGGTATGCTCTTCTCTAAGGGTAAGGGGGTAAACCCTTCTCTGAGGGTAAGAGAGTAAGGGTAAGAGGTTGAGTCTTTTTTTTGAAGGCAAGACATGGTGTTTCTCATGTTAATCTATTTCTTGATGGTTTACTTCACATCTCCTGCAGCTGTAAGGTTATGATCTCTCTGGAAGTCCAACAGTCCTGTCTGCATCCAACTTAAGAGTTAATAGCAGGTGCGCAGCTGGTATCAGTTATGCATCATGCACGAAATGCAATTTGGTGTTTGGCATTTGCTACTTTTAGTAGCAAAGAATATTGTGAACAGTATTTTAAGTGCTATAACAGGTCATATAAAGTTAATAAGCTGTAAATGTAACAGTACTGAAGGTGTATGTCCTACTTTGCCATCATGAGAATATCAAATAGAAAACTTAAAATGTAAATGTAGTTTAAATTCTCCACAAAAGTTGCATTGTGGAATGGGTCATCTGTTCAGTGCATGACTGCAGGCTTCACCCATAGCGCACATACACACACACACACACACACACATACACACACACACACACACACACACACACACACACCCAGGTACATGGTTTGTTCTTAGTCAAGGTCTGTCACTGAGAGCTGAAGAAAAGCATTAACGCTTTAATTTAAAGTGGTAGAAAGTACAGTGTATAGTTATGAGCTAGAGAACACAACCCAAACATTGGTCAAGGCCTGTCACACACACACACACACACACACACACACACACACACACACACACACACACACAAAACAACAACAACAACAACATACAAATGCCTAGAGACCCAGTACTATTCACTGTTTTATGTCTAAACTCAAACATTAAACTCAAACCCTGTTTCTCTGGAGCACATTTTGCTCCACGTTCCTTGTGCTGGCTGCAGAGTTACACAAGTTCAAGCACATGAAGGTGCCTGCCCAGCCACCCCCTCCAGAACCTTCCATCAGGTTTGGGTAATGACATTCCCAGGGTAATCCTACTGAACAAGACGGTCCTTACTCCACTGTGGTAAACAAGAAGGAATCAAAGCACTGGCTGTACTGTACACATAATAAAAAATACTCTCTCTCTCTCTCTCTCTTTCTCTCTCATTCCCTTTTGCACTATATGCACCCAGCAGGGACATGATCTTTCAGGAGTAACTGGCAGACACATGTGCTACTGTATGTAATGGGTCGTGCAATGCAATACTCCCATAGTGACATTAACCAAAGCGTGTGCACGCACACACATACAGTTTATAGTTAGTTTATAGTAATAGCAACAGCAATACTACATTCACACAGAAATGCCTACACATGGACTCGGTTTGAAAGGTATACACTCTTTCACATAAACATTCACACCGACACAGACATAGTGAAACACTTCATAGGCACACACATGTAGAGATAAGTCTTTCCTTAAGAGACTGGCCACTTCAGCACACTCCAGAGAAGAGATGTTTAAGAGGAACACTCTCTCTCGGTCTCTCTCTCGGTCTCTCTCTCTCTCCTCTAAGTGGAGGAAGGAGACATGCAGGGGTGGAGGTGTGGACAGGTAGTAAGTGGAACTGGCTACAGTGGGACGTTAATTATTATTTCTCACTGCTGTTTTGAGACACCTGCTTGGGAATGTCGGCAATGTCCCTTTAGCAAACAACCAAGAGAGAGAAAAGAGAGATAGATAGAGAGATAGAGAGAGAGAGATAAAGAGCGAGAAAGTCAGACAGAGACAGCTTCAAGTATGACTGAAGTGCGCTCGCTGCAGTCTCGCCTGTGTCCTGGGGCGCTGAGAGACAATGGTACTGTTCTTTAGCTGAGAGAGTGAGTGAGTGTAAAAGAAGGAGTGCCAGTAAGAGCACCTTTGCAATGTACAAATGTTTATATACAAGTGTGGACATGTTTTGGTATACATGTCCTTTTACACTGTATATCATTTTCAACAGCTTTAACCCAAGCGTACGATTTGCAGCTCACAAAACTCTCGCTAATTCATCCCGTAACTTTAAACATGGTCATATTTAAAGACACAGAAAATGTGTTTGGGGAATTTCTTCTTGCAGGCGTATTTTCTATTATTAGGAAATTAATTTGCGATATTTAATATTTGATTCACTGTGGGCCCGGCCAGCGTTCTCCTCGGAGAGGGAATTGGGAAATGTCTTTCAGGAAATATGGCTTCACTCATATCAGAGGAGTGATGTGGCCTTTGTGATTGGTGGCGCTGGCCTGCTGCACGGGAGCTGCGTTTCTGCATGAGCACGACCAGGAACACAAGGAGCTGAGAGATCAACCCAACTGAAATGCCAATATCTGTACTCACTGCTTTAAATTCCCCTTTCAACTTAAGAAAGTGTAAGACATGAGTTTGCAAATTACTCCTGCAAGACAGTGGGATATTTAGCAGGCCCAGAGTAGGGATATATTTCATTCAAAAACGGAAGGTTTATGCCCATGAACAAGCTGTTTGTTGATTAGGTCTGTGAACGGAGTATTTTTGGCATATGTAAGAAACTGCAGAACCTTCTAGAACGCTGAGTGAAGACTGAGTGAAGACTGCTAGTAAGACTTTTGAAAGGTGTGAGGTAAATGGAGTTATATATGTCCTAGCCGTATCTGATTTGGAGACTTGGGAAGTTTGTGTGTGTATGTCTTCACACGTGTGTTGCTTCAGTTTTACACTGGGGCCATTCACAGCTGTTTCTGTCTTGAGCTTCAGTGATACACTGCCATTTATACATACATTCACCGACACACGTGTACACCCCCCCACCACCACGCACAGACACACACACATGCTCACACACACCCAGGCGTGGGTTACTCTTTCAGACATTTCTTTTGAGATGTGAACCTCCTGTCAAAACAAGTCCTGACTCTGGCACATACAGACAGATGTTTCTCTCTCTCTATTAAGCATCAGCCTTCGTGCAGGCCTGCACCCCACACTCTTGCATGGCAAAACATTCACACTCTCACCTTTATGTTGAGCTCCTTAACCTGCTGCATGAATAACAGGGAAGTGATCAATTGCTTTACAGCCAAATTATTACATGACTGAGAACTAAAAGAGAATTTCCAAAATGATGTATACTTTGCATCTTTTTGTTAAAAGAATGTACAGCTCAATAGTGCATATACTCCCCCCCCCCCCATTAAGCCGATGTTTCCTGATGTTTGCAGAATATTCTGTGAACCAGTATGTGTTGCTGTGCACGTTCAGGTCTGTGTGCACGTGTGCACATCTCTGTGTGTTTTTGCAATCAGAGCCTGTTCTGTGGGTTGCTGGTTAACTATAATTCAGGGGGTGCTCTATTAAAAGTGAGGTTTTTGTTTACACAGCATTGAAACACTGCTCCAGGGCTCCTGGAAGGACATTCTGGTTTCAGTGTAGGGGTACATATAGCTGTGTGAGCACAGGCTACACTTCAGAAAGCCTGACCACACACCCATACCTCTCTGACCATGCACAGACATAGTAACAGTCTCTGAGAAGAAGGAGAGGGAGAGAGAGAGAGAGAGAGGGAGAGAGAGAGAGACAGAGACTGAGAGAGAGAGAGAGAGAGAGAAAGAGAGGGAGAGAGAGACAGAGACTAAGAGAGAGAGAGAGAGAGAGAGAGAGAGAGAGAGAGAGAGAGAGAGAGAGAGAGAGAGAGAGAGAGAGAGACAGAG
>JAOYMR010000008.1:10231045-10246264 GCA_025802075.1 Tenebrosternarchus preto
CACACACACACACACACACACACACACACACACACACACACACACACACACACACACACGCACACACACACACACTCTCTTCCTTAATTAACAAAAAGCTCTGCTCCTTTCTGGCCTGCTCTCCAGAGTTTAGGATGCGCATGCCACATGACTAATGACTTTCCCTGGGAGAGATGCATTATGGGATTCATGTACCTGCTAGGGAGCATAATAGAAATGTAATGAGTTTGGAACAAGGCTGGTAATTGATGCTGACGTGATGACCCAGCTCTCTCTGAGTACTGATCCAGATCCCTGCTCATCCCGTCCAACAGGAAACTCTTCTTCTTTCAACCATTACATTCGCAGATGTGCAGAGCCAGTTTTTTAGTTTTTGATTTATTTTAAACCTCTAGGCAAGCCTAGATTAGATTAATTAATTAATCAAGGATTAATTAATTAATCAAGGATTAGATGTGCAGGGCTCAGGTGAAGTTCTCAGGTCAGATGATCACACTTCAGAGTGTAGAATTTCAGGGCTCACGTTGATGACGTCACGACATATTCCTTTGACCCCCCCCCCTCTCCTTTTTGCACTCCGTGTCAGCCATGGAGATCGAGAGGGAGGAAGACTACGCCGACTTCCTCATCTACGGGACGGGCTGTGTGCTCTTCGTCCTCACCGTGGTCATCATCATCCTCTGTCGCATGCGAATGAACACACAGAAGACACTGCCAACGCCGCCTGTGCAGAAGCTCTCCAAATTCCCCCTAAAGAGACAGGTAACAGAAAGTAGATACAAGATTTGATCTGCTCAGCTTCTTCCCCACTCACAACCCTTCTGCCTGTAATCGAATTTTTCCCAAACGTATTACCATGAATATATAACATGCAGCTTCTGGCTAATGATGCTTGTAATAGCGGAGGATGTAATATATGGTGTGAGAATACAGTATGGTGTGTGTGTGTGTGTGTGTGTGTGTGTGTGTGTGTGTGTGTGTGTGTGTGTGTGTGTTTACATGTGCGTGGGAGAGAGGCAGTGTGAGTTTGTCATAGTTGTAACGTAGCAGCAGTTTCTTCATATTCTCCCATGACTGTCAAAGTTTGGATCGTGTTTCATTTTCAGTGCAACCCAGTCTGTCTCAGTTGTTTTAAAGATTTTAAACGGCAGCAGCTGCAGCAGAAAACACACACACATACACACACACACACACACACACACACACACACACACACACATTCACATTCTCTTATTCAGTCCCTCCTCTCTCAGGCGTTCTAGAGGAAGGGCTGCACACACAGATACCTCAGCCCACCTTGCATGTTTGATCAGTCTCTAACCGTCATTTGTATAAGTGTCATCTCAGTGTTAATCAGAGGAATGTTTTTTCTCCTTGTTTTGACATTTCATACTCAGGTGTGTGTGTGTGTGTGTGCGTGTGTGTGACCTGTATGTGACTGCAGTGAGCTCGGTACCTCCTCTCAGGTGTTTGATATTCCTCTGTGGTAACAGCAGCTCTGGCAGCACTTAGATTGAGTCATCATTGCCTGAGTTTTTGATGTTCACCCTGCAGCACTGATCTCATACATGAACGCTGAGGGAGAGGACAAAATGAGAGACAGGCCAGGGAGACAGAGAGATGGAGAGAGGGAGAGAGAGTTAGTCTTATAAGTTTGTAATAAAAAATACCCTAAAGGTAAAAGAGGGTGAAGCGTTATTGAGATAGACTCTCCTGCCTTCCAGGCCAGACCATCTATCACACTACGGTAAGAGATATACACCAACCCTGGTGTGAAAGATGGAGACATAGTGCAAGACTGTTTGTATATGAGACAGAAAGAACGACGTAGAGAGACGAGGAGCAGCGAGGGAATAGGTCCTCAGGCATCCCTGTAGGAGACATGTCACATATTACACATCAGACAATACAAATGCGTGACTGTGTGTGTGTGTGTGTGTGTGTGTGTGTGTGTGTGTGCACGTGCATGCATGCGTGAGCGTGGATGTGTGTGTGTGTGTGTACACGTGCATGTATATGCAGGTGTGTGTGTGTGTGTGTGTGTGTGTGTGTGTGTGTGTGTGAGAGATACACTGCTCCTCCTGTCTCTACATTTTCCATTGTGAGATAGCTGCCTCTGTGAGATGTGTGTGATGAGCACCTACACATGACACATTCCCACGACTAGTCACTCCCCATCATCTGACACCATCCTCTTCTGTCCTCCCCCTCCCCACCGCTCCACCTCGTCCCTCCCCAACCCGGCTCAGCGTTTTCCCCGCACTTCCTCCTGACCCTGTGTCCGGCAGAAACTACAACATTCCCTTCTGCTTCTTCATTTAAGCAGGTGTCCTTGGACTCCAACTCCTCCATGAATTCCAACACCCCACTGGTGAGGATCGCCCGTCTCTCCTCCAGTGACGGGCCCACACTGCCCAACGTCTCCGAGCTGGAACTGCCCTCTGACCCCAAGTGGGAGTTTCCTCGCTCAAGGTGAGGAGACGAGCCTCGACACACCTGATGTTTCAAAAACACGTCTGATGCCACTAAATCCAGCCAGGCCTTTTCACGGAAAAACACACTGTAGAAAAGTTGAAATTCTATCAACTCACTGTAGTACTCAGACTGATTGAACTATTTTTGTATCTGAATGTATTTTCCAAGGGCCTCCTGTATCTTAATTATTCTTCAGTATTATTTTGATGATTTGGCTGAGCTCAATGTCCTGTTGGGACTGTGTGTGTGTCTGTGTGTGTGTGTGTGTGTGTGTATCTTTGTTGCAGGCTAACTTTGGGCAAAGCTCTTGGAGAAGGCTGCTTTGGCCAGGTGGTGATGGCCGAAGCCATTGGGATCGATAAAGAGAAACCCAACAAACCTCTGACAGTGGCCGTCAAGATGCTCAAAGGTGCGTTTGATCCAGAGAGCCAGAACCACCTCTGGAGTAAAACCACAAACGATCAGCTCAAGGAACAGATCCGGAGCTCTGCTGGCCAGAACGGCTGTTGGGTAAAACCTTTTCAACAACATTAAAAGTGGTGTTGCTGTTTTTTCAGATGATGGCACAGATAAGGACCTGTCTGACCTGGTGTCTGAGATGGAGATGATGAAGATGATCGGCAAACACAAGAACATCATCAACCTGCTTGGAGCATGCACACAAGACGGTTAGTGTTCCCCCTCACACACTTTCATTACCAAACCCACTTTACCTGTGCTGGAGTTGACTGTGTGTGTGTGTGTGTGTGTGTGTAGGTCCTCTCTATGTGCTGGTTGAGTATGCTTCTAAAGGCAACCTGAGGGAGTACCTGCGTGCACGTAGACCTCCAGGCATGGACTACTCATTCGACACCTGTAAGATCCCCCATGAGACGCTCACCTTCAAAGACCTGGTGTCCTGCGCCTACCAGGTAGCCAGAGGCATGGAGTACCTGGCCTCCCAAAAGGTAAAACACAAAGTTTTTCCCATGTCTCCATTTCTCATTTTTCCTGCTGAGTTTATGCACTTCAAGCTGAATATATCTGTTGAATGAACCGAATTTGCACATTTGAGCCATGGTCCATCATACATGTGTATGGCCTTAGTACAAGAAGATGGTGAACTCTCCTGTAGGGCAGGGCCGATGATGATCTCTCCTGTAGGGCAGGTCAATGGTGATCTCTCCTGTGGGGCAGGGCCGATGGTGAACTGATGGTGTGTGTGTGCGCAGTGTATCCACAGGGACCTGGCTGCCAGGAACGTGCTTGTGACAGACGATAATGTGATGAAGATCGCAGATTTTGGTCTGGCCAGAGATGTGCACAACATAGACTACTACAAGAAGACCACCAATGTAAGTCTGATCGGAGCCTCCCAGAATAGAAGTGTTGCTCTCCCATGCCTGTCAGAACAGACACAAGGCAAACACTCTTATAATGATTCTCAAATGATTCTGACTGAACACGGTCAAAGTTTTCATGTAGTGATTGTTACACTACATAAAAAGTAGCTGTGACATCAAACTGGCTTTTTTGGGGTAGAGGGTTAACGGGTTAATACCACTAATGTTGCCTGCAAAGTGTGTGTGTGTGTGTGTGTCTGGTAGCGGACAGTATGGAGGATGAAGCAGGGTGGAGGTGGGTTTCATCCGGTGGGAACGGCCCAGGCTGTAGGAATGCTGGGAGATTAGTCCGGTGCGGTGCTGACGTCAGCGGCCCGCCTGCCCGGCCCTGCCGTCTCAGCTCTTCTCTTGTTCTGACTGCCGCGTGTGTTTTCAGGGTCGTTTGCCCGTTAAATGGATGGCACCGGAGGCGCTGTTCGACCGGGTCTACACACACCAGAGCGACGTGTGAGTGGCCTACTTCTTTGTCCCTCCACATGAAAGTGTGTGTGCGTGTGTGTGTGTGTGTGTGTGTGTGTGTGCATGCCAAATGAGAACAGGTCCCTCTTCACTGTTTGTACAGCAGATCTTGATCATCATGTTAGTGCTATAGAACGATACAGTCCATACTGTGTGCGCACACACACACACACACACACACACACACACACACACACACACACACACACACACACACTGAGTGCTGTATTTTCCCATGTGATTAGGATGAAATGTAATCATTCCTGCTTAAGCTCTGTGAGATTACGGTAGTGAAATCATATTATCAGCACACTCCCATAGGTCCTGTAGTACTGTGAATATGAGCCAAGCAGCCCTTCATCCTGACGATCTGAGTTTTATATTAGTTTCTTGTGTGTGTGTGTAACTCCATACAATAGCCTGCTGATATGTGTGAATAAGACTTGAGTCTGACATAAAGCTAATGAATGGTTACTGATGCAGTGATGGGCCAATTATTCAGCATTCATACAGCTTCTTCTCAGTGTGTGTGTGTGTGTGTTTGGGCAAGCAGGGCTAGTGCTAACTGGCTCTTAGCTCCTGTTGTCTTATAGCGTGGCTAATTTGATTAGCACTGCTCAGTGGTGGTGTGGAAGGAATGGGGCCAAACAAAAGAGCACTGGGTTAACAGAACAACTTGCGATAACACTCACACACACACACACACACACACACACACACACACACTGCTTTAATAGACTTGCCTCTCATATCACAGACACATATTACAAGCCTCAGTGAGAAACAACAATACTAGTTCCTCACATCCGCCAACAATCTAATACCCCAGAGAGACCGAGAGACTGAGACTGAGAGACTGAGAGAGAGGACTGGAAAGAGATTAAAAATAGAGAAAGGGTGGAGTAGGGGGATAGAGAGAGAAATGTTAAGGCGAACCGTTCTACAGCTGCCTGTGTGCGCGCTGACCCCAGACCTGTCCCACTGCCTGTGTGCGCTGACCCCAGACCTGTCCCACTGCCTGTGTACGCTGACCCTAGACCTGTCCCACTGTCTGTGTGCGCTGACCCCAGACCTGTCCCACTGCCTGTGTGCGCTGACTCCAGACCTGTCCCACTGCCTGTGTGCGCTGACTCCAGACCTGTCCCACTGCCTGTGTGCGCTGACCCCCGACCTGTCCCACTGCCTGTGTGCGCTGACTCCAGACCTGTCCCACTGCCTGTGTGTGCTGACCCCCGACCTGTCCCACTGCCTGTGTGCGCTGACCCCCGACCTGTCCCACTGTCTCAGCTGGTCGTATGGAGTGCTGCTGTGGGAGATCTTCACGCTGGGCGGCTCGCCGTACCCTGGCATCCCCGTGGAGGAGCTCTTCAAACTCCTAAAGGAAGGCCACCGCATGGACAAGCCTGCCAACTGCACCCATGAACTGTAAGGCCACTGAACTCTCCTGCCTGTTACCTCAAAACAGCCCACCTACCAAGAATACATTCATTCCTGTATTTCTTCATGATGCCCACCCCCCTCCTCCAGAGCACTGATGAATTCTACTTAGAATGTAGTGTACGGGTGTTTCCTGCTTCCTGTTTTAATATGATGTATTTGCTGATGTCATTCTGGCAGGTATATGATCATGCGTGAATGCTGGCATGCCGTTCCGTCTCAGAGGCCTACATTCAGACAGCTGGTGGAGGATCATGACAGAGTGCTTTCTATGACATCGACTGATGTAAGAGTGCTCTCATTTTCTCTGTCTCACTCTCTCTCTCCGAGTCTCTAGCTAGAGCTGCACTCAGTTGTATGCATCATGGCAAACCCAAGTGTGCCTGTTTGTGATGTCCACAGGAGTATCTGGACCTCTCGGTACCGTTTGAGCAGTACTCCCCCACCTGTCCAGACTCCAACAGCACCTGCTCCTCCGGGGACGACTCTGTGTTTGCTCACGACCCCCTGCCAGACGAGCCCTGCCTGCCCAAACACCACCATAGCAACGGCGTCATACGGACATAGATGACCCAAACACCATAGCAACGGCGTCATATGGAAATAGATGACCAAAACACCACAGCGATGACGTCATACGGACATAAAGGGCCCTTACACTGCAGTAACTGCATCATACAGATGACCCAAACACCACAGCAATGACATCACATGGACATAGGTGACCCAAACACTACAATAATCACATAATACAGATAACCCAAACACAACAGCAGTGGCATCATATGGACATTGAGGACCCAAATCCCACATGAATGGTGTCATACAGACATAAATGGTCTAAACACTACCGCAATGGTGTAATACAGACATAGATACTATGAGCATTATGACTTAAGCGCTATAATCAGAACGAACGCCCCAGGGTCAAAGTGACCTTGCTTTCAGACAACCCCTATGACGAATCTTCTGAGTGAGCCAGCTTTAGTACACACACACACACACACACACACACACAGCTCACCCACTGACCAGGTGAGCTCACAGTCAGAGGCCGGCGGACAGAAAAAGCTGCGTGTCTGGAATCCGAACTGCATGGCCACTACGGACGGATATCGCTCTTCACCCTCTTCCTACTGCTCCTCTTCCTCTTCCAGACCCAACATTCTGATGTTTCAATGGTGTTTCAAAAGAGAATTCCTATTTTTCTACTTGGCCAGTTGTATTTTTGTTTTTGTTTTGTTTTTTACTCTCAGCATTTACAGGGGTGAAGCCATTCCGTGCCTCCAAGGCCAGTCTCAGCTGGGCGGGGCATGCAGGGGGCGGGGCATGCAGTGGGGGGGGTGGATGCAAAGCAGTGACTGCTGTGCTGTTCCACATATGATGGCAAGGAGCTTTGGGAAGAGGTTTTCCACAAGTACTTCACTGAGAATCACACTCAGTCCATTACTTACAAACATACGGCCAGTTTCGTTTTGTTCCTCCCTTACCTTTTCATAAAGAACTTTCATCACGTCATTCTTTCGAGGAGAAGAAAGAGTTAGATGTGAGATTTGATTTAAGGAAATATAATTGTGTGCTTTGTATGTAACAAAATTTTCTATTGTAAATATATAGATATAAATATGTATCATATTGCAGTAAACAGCAGTGTATGTAAGAGGAAAGAATTGATTTTTTAAAATTAGTTTTAAGAAAGGACATAAATGCTGGGGTCGTGTAATGAGTGTAGACTGCTGGGGTCGTGTAAACATTTAATCTTAAAAAGCTAAACGAAAGTTTATTTGAATTAACATGTATATTTGTAAAGCTATTTATAGACTTAACATATGGATTTAAGATCTAAAGTTATAGTCTAGGGTTTTGGTACTGTAAACAAAGGGTTGTTTTTTGTTTTTGTAAGTTATTTACTGCAGAGGTGCAACTTTTCCCAGATGGTATATTTGGCTTTGTTTTCATCTTATTTCTCCATCTTTGTGGGGTTTTTTGTTGTTGTTGTTCTTCCTCTTTGTTCACAGTGACAAGAATGTATAAAACACTATTGGCAATATAGGTACCAATGTAATACAACCAGAAGTGGGATTTGCAGATGTGTACAAAGGATGCCAAAAGTTTTACGTTGTTTCGACTGTGATCTTGGTGTTCAGTCCTGAAATATGAGGACCACGTGTGGTTTTCCACAGAGAGGAAAATGTCCCCTGATACACAAAGTGTAGAGTAATAGCACTTGTCATAATTTAACAGTCATTAGAAACCTCAATGTGTTATCATTTATCCTTCATTACAAACCCTTAAAGGCGATCAGATCAAGACACAGAATCTCTTTCTATTTATTCCGTGCAGCTAGAGGTAAAGTGTTACAGAAACATAAAGTATTAGAGGAGGGGCAGCTTTCTCTTACAGTGAACTCTGTGGTCCTATATCTTGCTCTTTGATATGAAGGAATGCTTCGTGGTTTAAAACCCACATGGCATAAACTAAAACAGTAGTGACTATGGTCAAACTGTTTTAGAAAAATGTGTTTTATGTTTGCTTCATCGTTTTTTTTTTTCTTTTTTCTTTTTTGTTTGTTTGTTTGTTTGTTTGTTTGTTTTGCTCCTATCTGCACTAGGAGAATAAGTTCAATGTTAAATAGCTGCGAGGTAATCTTCCACCGCTATGTGTGTAAAGTGCCAAACTCTCCATCTTCCTTTGTGTGTGGTTTGTGTTAACGGGCACAGATCGTTCTCTTTTGTTCAGTGCATTGTCCCTGCTCATGCGAATCTACAGAATGAGATGAGATGGTCTTGGTCGTGTCTCAGGGTGTCCTTTGACCACTGCGCTCGAACAAATCACCGGCAATAATTTACGAAGGGTCAAAGGGTGAGGCAATAAGGTGACGCGCATGCTGCTAAAAAAACAAGAAAACTGTAGATTTGATAACCGAAGTGATTCTCTAATGCTCTCAGATTGTTTTTGGCCCATTTTCCTGTTCATCAAGTGCCTGGCCCCAAGGGAGGGTTCGATATTTTGACAAGAGGATTTGAATGTACAGCAACAGGGACATAAGCAGGGTGTTTCCTCCAAGCGTATTTTGTAAGGCACTTCTCAACTGTCATCCTCTGACGGAAGCACCCAAGACATTCATGGGAATATTCTCCATCTTTTCTTCCTCAAGGCCGTTCTCTCTGAGAGGAGAGCTTTGGGTGGTTAACGCCTGGTTGTCTGTTTTTTTGTTGGCTCCTCAGTCCTTTGGAAAACACTCTCTCCTGGCTCTCTTCTGTTTGACCTTTAACCTCTGGCTCACCTCCGTGTATTTTGCTCTACTACTGAATGCTCCCCCCAGCACTGTTGAAAGCATGGTCCTCTCTCCTCCTGCTCAAAAACCCACCTTATTTATTTCAATCTATTTATCACTGTTTCCTTAGATTTACAAACATTAGATTTACAAATCCTTTACGCCGAGAAGTGTTTTGGGGTTGAAGACGGTTCACACCCAGTGACCTGGAAAATGTTTACATTTACTTTCTAACAGCTCTTTGAGACCTGGTTTTTCCTGCCTTTTTTGAACTGGCTGGAATGATTAGCAATATGGTCTGATGGCCATCAGTTTGATTTTCACTTTTATACTTTTCTTTTAGCCCTATTTGATAGTACCATTCAGCTCTTATTAGAAAAAAAAGATATTAAGTTAAATTATAGGTTTATTCTGCAAATTATTACTACATATCAGGTAGATTTTAGAGGTTTGAGAGGTTTGTTTTAAATAGAAGCAAAAGCGATCTTTGCAGTACTTTGCCTCACAAAAGAAGTCAAACAATGCATTCCACATGTGCTGTGTAAGCGAAGGAGGTTTGTTGGAATTAAAGTACCCAGGTCATGCAGGCTCCATCCTCTAACAGAAAATGGGGAAACTGAGTTTACTAACCATTTGATATGAATACCTTCTTTTCATCTGTATCTCTGCTCTCTGGAACATTCCATCGTATAATTGAGTTCCACTTCAGAGGTGGTGCGTTTAGGAATCTCGAAACTCGCAGTCTGTGCCTGACAGCACTTTGCTGTCAATCAAAACATTTTCAATAAACACTACAAAATTGATCATTTTGTGATGTTGTTATTCTTTGCTCTCAGTCTGCTGTGTTTCTTATATGTTGTTATCTTTCATTGTCTTTCATTGTTTTCTGCTTGGATGAATGCATTATTCAATAGCAAATGCTTATTATATTTTAAAAAAGACTGTGCTTTTCCACATTCCAATCTTAACTTTCCGCATCAATCTTGCTTTCAATTTATTTATTCATTTTTGCTCAGGAAAACAACTCAGTACCATTTGCAGTTAAGTAGACAAAAATTACCAAATAAAAAAGAACAAAAACGATCAAATACAGTGTAAACAAAAACAGAGGGACAGGTAAACAGGCCCAGTTCAAGAGCAGTAGAAAAGAGCTTTGTTACTCCATTATTTATGTATATATTATGTAAGCAATGGGCCATAAATCTTTTCAAGACTTTTCATTTAATCAGATACTCTGTGTGTGTGTGTGTGTGTGTGTGTGTGTGTGTGTGTGTACGTTTGCATGTTGGAGTCTTGCAAGCTCCCTGGAGTGTAAAGTCTCAAATATAACTGCATGTTGCACTTCCCTAGAGTCATGAAGAGGCTCATTCATCGCGTGTGTGTGTGTGTGTGTGTGTACTTTACTTTGCAGTTAAAGAGCCTCTTTCACAAATATGTTTGCAGTGTTTTAGAGAGCCCATAGTAAATGAATATTTCTGTATCTGAACTGGGTTTGCGTGTCTCTCTCCCTCCCTTGTGCTCTTTCTCTCTCTCTTTCTGCTCTTTCTTTCTGCTGTCTCACTTTTGCTATTGTTTCTTCTTCTCACAGCTCAATTTTTCATCGGTTTACTGAGGATGATGGAGAACCTTAGGCTAAGCTCTCAGTTTACTGAGGATGATGGAGAACGTTAGGCTAAGCTCTCAGTTTACTGAGGAATGGAGAATGTTAGGCTAAGCTCTCTGTTTACTGAGAATGATGGAGAACCTTAGGCTAAGCTGTCAGTTGCCATCTTTTTCTGGACACCTTAACTAACCCATTTGTCCTCAAAACCCATGAACTAGTAACATCTTCGGTGTTTGTTAGCTCCAACTCTCCAAAAAAGGTGATTTTATAAAACGAGGATCATTAGTCTGATGGCAATACTATCGCCATGGGAACAATGGTATGCTAATGAGATGGAATAGAACAAGCTGGGAAATGGCTTCACTATCAGAGATGTATGCTTTAGACAGGAGGAAATCTCAGCTCCACAGACAGAATCTGAAGCACCTGAGGAACAACAGAGAGTTTGCTCTTGGATTAGCTTATCTGAACCAGTTCTACAGACAGCTTTAACCACTACAGCAGCCTATGCATTGACGTTTCAGATTGCCACATTGATACTGGTTGTAGCCTGATGTGGATGCTAAGGACATCAGTGCATTTACTTATGCAAACACACTTACCAAGTACTACCTGCCACATTACATTTACATTTATGGCATTTAGCTGATGCTTTTATCCAAAGTGACTTACAATTGTGACTGAATACATCTTGAGCAGTTGAGGTTAAGGGGCCCAACAGTAGCAACTTGGCAGAGGTGGGGTTTGAACCAGCAACCTTCTGATTACAAATCAAGTGCCTTAACCAGTGAGCTACTACTGCCACATCATTGCAGCCACCAGGTAATCTACGCTGGTCTATGTCCTCAGTCAACATATCTGAATATTTTTCCGACCAGAGGAACAGACCAAAACAGCCCACTGCATAAACAAAGCTAAAAACAGAGTGTGTTTGTGTGTGTGTGTGTGTGTGTGTGTGTGTGTGTGTGCGTGTGTGTGTGTGTGCCATATGTGAAGAGACTTATCTCTTGCCAGGGCTCTCTGTAATTTTGCTGGTTTACTGTGTAGCAGAATATTCACAGGGTACAGTGGTCTGAAGTATGCATACAAACACACACACACGCACACACACAGATCTGGGGTATGCAGCAATAAGCTGAAACTGGGAGGCCCAAACATAATTAATAGCTTCACTGTGGTTACAGAGAGGGCAGAATCACTGCATTTATTTTTTACTAAATTTAATAAAGTAAAAACATGGGGCTTTAGAGGTATGCACATCTGTGTGTGTTTGTGTGTGAGTGTGTGAGCGTGTGTGTGTGTGTGTGTGTGTGTGTGTGTGTGTGTGTGAGTGTGTGTGTGAGCGTGTGTGTGAGCGTGTGTGTGAGCGTGTGAGCGTGTGTGTGTGTGTGTGTGTGTGTGTGTGTGTGTGTGAGTGTGTGTGTGAGCGTGTGTGTGAGCGTGTGTGTGAGAGTGTGAGCGTGTGTGTGTGTGTGTGTGTGTGTGTGTGTGTGTGTGAGTGTGTGTGTGAGTGTGTGTGTGAGCATGTGTGTGAGTGTGTGTGTGTGGGGGGGGGGCGGGGGGGGTATGGAGGGGCATTGTGTGCGTGTGTGTGTGAGAGTATGTGAGCTTGGCTGGTGCTGCGCTTTTCTCTGACCAAACGGACTGTTTACCGTTAGTCTGTGGCGTTTGACGGTCCTCCAACGGCATTTTTCAGGCCCATTAAAAAGCCACTGCAGACAGTGACGCGTATGACGCACGCAGCCATGCTAAGTGGGAGGGGGGGGGGACGACAAGAAAGACGAGGAGTGATGTGTCAAACATAACGTCAGCATGGAGGCCCAGCCAGGGGCGGGCGCGACCGAGCGAGGATGGGGACTCCCCAGATCGCCCGTGTTTACTGGGCCTCTGGGCAAGACGCCTCACCACAGCACGGCAGAACGGGAACTCTCTGCAGCCTACACACAAAGACATGAGAGAAGCTGTTCCACATAGGCTTGGAAGAATTACACTCCAGCTTAGTAGTGCAGTGGAGCAGTTAAAGAGTGTGTGTGTGTGTGTGTGTGTGTGTGTGTGTGTGTGTGTGTGTGTGTGTGTGTGTGTGTGTGTAATAAAGAATATTAAATATATATAAGCAGTGCAGTCGGGTGAAATGAGGAGTTTCTAAGGGGACCTAAAGTCTGAACTGGAAGAACTTAAAATGATAATTCCTATTTTATATGACAACTGAGGTTTTGTGGTTTTATTGGAGACTCCAAGAATCAGTGAAGCCAGACCCCAACCCAGACAGAGCACAGCTCAACCCAAACTTCCAGCTTTCCTCACTGTAATATCATGGTCAGTACTGGGGGATGTTTAGAAGTAGGGCCTATATTTAAAAACATACCGTGCAATTAAAATAACAAAATGACTGCATGCCTTCTACATCTGAGTGAGATGTAGAGTTAAGCAAATGTCTATGCATCTGTGTGTCCATGAAGTGTGTGTGTGTGTGTGTGTGTATGGTCTTCTCCTGTAACTGGACCTTGGAATGTTATCAGAATAACTATACCAAATCAGCAATTAGTGAGGCTGTGTATAAGAGACAGCCGTGAAGAAGAGTGAAGTTTGAGGACAGGTGTGAATAAGACACACACACACACACACACACACAGCACCAGTCATTGTGCAGGACTTTCGTTCGGTGTAGATTGATTTTTGAAATGCTAGCTATGTGCAGTAGCTAAGCTGAAAGTCCTGCCACACATCAGGTTATCGCCACAGAATAACAGTCATCTAAATGTCCGAATCCAGTCCCTGACGCTTTCGCTCATGCACATAACCATCGAGCTCAACCTTTCCTCATCGCTGCCAGCCAAGAGAGAGGGTGTTAACTGCTCCCTGTCGCCTTACGGGCGGACCGGAGAGGGCTTTCTTCCATGGCTGGCTACACTGTGTTTAGACATTTGCCTGACTCAGGTCTTCACTTTGAGGAACAGACCAGCTCATAGCACTTCATGAAGAAGAGCTCATGGCTCCTTTCAGCCAAATGAAAAGAAAAATGTTCTAAGTACCTGAATGCTGAAAAAAAGACCCAAAATAGCTGAAAATAAGAAAAGTCACATCGCTAAAATTACTTTACACTTAGTTTGTAGTAGTTTGACATTGCATGAACATTTTTGAAAGATTTCGCTATTACTTATAATAATAACAATTACATAAATTATAGTGTATGTCCACATTGTGCAAAGACCTAGTTGATACTGTTCAAAACTAGTACAACTGTCTGTGATGGGTTGGTGCTACTGTGAAAGAACTAGACAAGAGGTCCTTTTTTAGTTCTCACTTCTAATATTCACCAGTACGGTATCTTGCCTCCTAGATGAAAACAAGGTCCATTGTCAGAAGCTCCCAGCGATGAGCTGTTCCTTGCATGTTCATACATACAGACATAACAAAAACAACATGAATAAATGTGACTCTTTTCTTTGTCTTTGAGTATTTAAAGAATAAAAACCTGTGTTTTCAAACTATACGACAAAACCAAATGCGTACCAGACACATGGCAGCCACATCAAATTCAGCCTGCAGAGTTTCTCTTGTTGCTGGGTCTGGTGAGTGCGAAGCGTCTGTGATCCATTTAGCTCCCAGACCAGAGCAAACGATCGGCTGTATCACCCAAACAACATGAGAACTTCAGGCTGAAAGCCGAGATGAAAGACAAAGAGATAATAAAGAAAAAAAAAAACAAAAGCAAAGGGAGGATTGAAGAGTGCAGTAATGCAGTAAAACTGAACATGTGAAGAGCTGAACTGGGCCTTTCTCCTGCTCAAAAAAAAAGACCGTTTTGAATAAGTTGATTTTACACTTATGCCTAGAGAGTCTTAGTATTCAGAGTTACACAGTAACTGTAAACATGTTAAACATACTACTGAAAACATAAAATGCTCTGGCCAAGATTAAAGCAGTGTGTTAGAGTTTCACGCGACGGCCTGGACAAAGCAAACGGAATAATGAGCTCTTGTTCTGCTGTGAGTGTGTGAATAACAGAGATAACAGGAGAAACACCTCCAAGCAGACTCATTAATAAAGAGGAATGTAGCCCTGTGATGTGTGTGCATGTGTGCGTGTGTGTGTGTGTGTGTGTAAGAGAGAGAGAGAGGGAGGGAGAGAGGGAGAGAGAGAGATGGTCATTCACCCTAAAAGGTAAAGACTTTGATTTGGTTCTTTCTCCAGTTCAGTGGCAGTGCAGCTGATAAGCAGAGTGGCTCCACCACACAGGCCACAGTTCTGCCCACAGGAACGCGGTTGTTTTTTTCATGGCTGGTCGCAAATGGTGTGTGATTCAAAGAAAGTACTGTCGACTTATTTGCTGTGAAATTAGGAGTCATTATTAGTGACAAGACTGTTTCCACATGTGCAGCCTACCTTTCAAACAATCCACGAAAGACAGGCACAGACATCTAATAGGATGAGGAGGTATGCGGATGTGTGTGTGTGTGTGTGTGTGTGTGTGTGTGTGTGTGTGTGTGTGTGTGGGGGGGGGGGGGGGGGGGGGGGGGGGGGGGGGTGGTGGGGGGGGGGGGGGGCGGGGGGGGGGGGGGGCGGGGGGGGGGGGGGGGTATGGC
>JAOYMR010000008.1:10252973-10264026 GCA_025802075.1 Tenebrosternarchus preto
TAATAATGGGCAGTAGGCCTGAATGTGAATGTTTTGGCTACATGGCTCTTCCTGACGCCTCGGGTGTTTGCGAGAAGTTGATGTTCCTAAGATGACCTCGCTCTTCTCCACACACCAGAGGCACGGGACGGACTCCTGACGTCCGAGCAGTGGCCCAGGCGTGCGCAGGGCATGAGAGGGGAGAGTCTAATGTATGCTGAGAATACAGCATGTTACAATGGTATCAGCATCACAAGAATCCTATAGCACTGCAATAACCAATCATCCATATCGATTCACTTATTGATTAGTACATGTAATAGTTAGCTAATTAGTTCATTTGTTTCCTACTTACTTACAAGTTGAAATATGTTGGCTAAAGTCAAGTGAAATAATTTTCCTGTAATTGAAGCACAGTGTAAAAAAAGAGGATTAATTAAGCACTATTAGAAAATAAGCTTCACCAAAACTAACTGTGAAGGGTTACTACTGGACAGGAACTCCTCGGCAGAGAGCGTGAGAGTGTCTGAGACTGGATGCGATAGAAGCAAATTCCCTTGTGGGATGCTGTAGAGCTGAACCAGCCAGCACACACTGATCCCCACCAAGTCTGTTTCTAGGCTTTCATACCCACCAGCTCTGAATACAGCTCCTCACACCAGCACTCCCCAAAGAAACAGAGGAGAAGGACATCCTGCAGGCACAGAGAATGACAGAGAGGAACAGAACAGTTGGTGCAGAACAGAAATGAGAAGTGGGAGAAAGAGAGAGAGTGATTTGCTCATGAAGAGCATCCATTATGTAACATAATCTCAGCACATTACACTAAGGATGAGTCCCGAATTTCTGTAGGTTTGTGTGTGTGTGTGTGTGTGTGTGTGTGTGTAGGCTGCAAACAGCTGTTGCTCCAATCATGCACAGAGATCGGCTGCTCTGACACTGCATTGTTCAACAGGATGGAAAACTATTTCTCACCAGAAAAGAGAAAAAAATAACTCTCTCTATCCTACACCCATATACAAGAATACAAGCATATGACCTCTCACAATATGCGTATGACACACACACACACACACACACACACACACACACACACACACACACACATATATATATACATGCATGCTTGCATATACACACACATTCATTCTCTTACACATATACAAATACACATAATTTAGCATGTGTTTTTATGACAGCAAACTGAATAAATAAAAGTCTCCAGAGAGCACAGTGACTGGGGCACTGAGTGCTGAACAGGAAAGCCTTGTCAAAACTGTGTGGGGACAAATATTTAGTCTTCCTGTGCATTTATCGGAAAGACACATTAGATTTCCACCACACCTCCTCCACAACGCCTCTTCACCCCTCATCCACATGAAAGAAGCTTTCACACACTCACTCCCACTGAGTGTATACTCTTGCACTGTCCATCCGAGTTAAGCTAGCCAATTTTAGGCCTCAGCTAGGTTACTTATAAAGAACAGAGAGAATGTACAAACTAAACCATAACAACCTAAAACAGAAATTTCATAAAATCATTCACCGATAGTTTCAGAAGGCTTACAGTGATGTGTGGTGTAACTGTGTTATACTAATCACAGTATAACACAGTTACACCACTTACTGACAGGTGGATATGTGTGGTGTAACTGTGTTATACTAATCACAGTATAACACAGTTACACCACTTACTGACAGGTGGATATGAAGGCCATTGCATACAGACACAGGAGCAATAAGCAGACTACAGCAGAAGTGGTCGGCCAGTATTGTAGGCAACTGGCCATAATGATTGTGTTCTACTGCCAGAACCCCAATTGAAACCACAGTAATGCTACAGCCATGTGTGGTCAGGAGTCTAACAGCACACCTAGTCCACTTCTCTGTGTGGGAACGATAAGTCAGTTCTTTTCTCTCTGCTGATTGGAGCAGGTCTCGTATACACAACCGGCCAATGAGCGCCTTTTTCAACCGGAGAGTTCAGCTGTTCTACACGGATATCGCAGCGTGGGGAGATGGACGAACTGACAGCGTGTGGCACATCTTTTCCCTCACCCTGCCAGGCTCGTGGCTGTCATAAGAAAGGGGAGACGTAGACAGTGAGAGCAAACTGGACTAACGTTGGGGAGAAGACTAGGCACAGATCCATACAGCAAACGCACAAACCCCAGCAAGTCTGAAAAGGGTTTTTCTACTGTAAAAGCAGGATGCAAGATGGTCCATGCAGCTCTCAAATCCTCATATGAAAGGACAGCTCCGTTTCCCTACAAAACACATACACACACTGCTCTGCATCTCTGATCTGGGAGAGAGAGAGAGAGAGAGAGAGAGAGAATATTCCATGCTCAGCTGTGCACTCCAATGATGTAACTAATGAGACAGCTGACTAGTATCAGCTCTCACCGCTACAAATACACAAACACACACACACACCCTGCTGAGACACACATCTTTACCATGCCAACAATTCTAGAATCCACGGTAAAAATAAATTGTTTTTAGTGCTAGTCATCACCGTATCACTGATGCAATGTGAGCAGCCTCATTAAATACATCGTCCTCTGCGGTTTGTTTTGGCTGAGGTCCCCCCCCCCCCCCTTGTGATATACACGCCTGTGATCTAACACAGGAGCTCAAAGTGGGAATATCCATGGAGCAGTAGATAGCTCACCAAAAGCTTGCTGAGTGCTGTACATAAAAAGGAAAAAACACATCAAGCCAATGAAGACGCAGTAGAAAATGTCTCGTTCTCGGAATGCAGGGTTTTTCTTTTCCCGAGGACTGCATGGCAACGCCTGCTAAGGAATCACTGAGGGAGCAGGAGTCTAGAGGGCTTCGGCTTGAGCCCATCCCTGAGACACTGTCGAGACTGAAGCAGCACGGAGGCAGACAGCTCTCTGCAGCCGCAGGCTTGAAACCCCCACAGGGCTCTCTCTCTCTCTCAGCTTTCTGTCCCATACCACTCCCTCGTTCACTCTCCACGTCCTGCTCTCTGTCTCTCTCTATGAAGCTGTCAGTCTCGCTAGCATGACTTAGAGGATCCCCTCTGTTTATTCCGCAATCACAAAAGCAACCCGTGGACAATAGAGCTCTTTTCTGGCCTCCTGTGTGTGTGTGTGTGTGTGTGTGGCTGGCTTAGATATGTACCGAGCTTTTGATTCTGTCCAGCCATGGGGCTGTAGGGCAGAGGAGTGATAGAGAGGGGGGGGGGGGGCGTCCATATAATACTCCTCTTCATGTCTTTCACACTGAGGGGTTAAAACATGAAACACAGGACAGGTCTTATGAAAAACATGAGCGGAGTGGAAAATGGAGGTGGAGCACTGATGCAAGGAAGCGAGGAGATACAAAGGCACTTAGTGTGTCCAAAGAACACAGCACACTGTGACCTGGCATTGAGAGGTGTGACAGGAAGGCCACGCCCAGTCCTGACTGAGATGGAGATGTCCATTAGAGCCGTCAGTCTGAGCCTCCCTCCCTCCAGCACACGCACGCATTCATCCATACACCCATCCTTGACCCTCTCAAGCACACGAGGACAATCATCTCCTGGTACTCAGTAGCAGGGCGGGTTTTGCTTCAGTGAGATTTGACAGCCATGACACATGACTTTATCCTGCATTGTCATTCTCTCATATGTGTGGTTGCGCACACACACACACACACACACACACACACACACACACACACACACACACACGCCTCAAAGGTTTACACTTAAAGCTTTAATGACAGTATTCGCCACTTCCCACCCATTTCATTAAAAAAAAAAAAAAAAAAACATTTATTTAGAAACATCTAATAGCAAGACTATATCCTATGAGTTGCCACGCATAATTCATGTTAGTCATCCTCCATTTCTGACTGAGAGTCGCTGGTGGCTGGATATTTTGTTGGTGACGGAACTCTCTCAAGTCAGCAGTAGCACCGCACTTAACACTCTCACACCCACGGTGCAAACTCACTACCACATCACCAGCATGTCAAAGTCACCACTGCCTTTACAACCCCCCCCCCCCAAAAAAAAGAGCATATATAATAATAGCTAATATATATAAAGTATAATAATATTTGGTCAGCAGTGGCTCCAGGCATTGTGGTATTATGCATGGAAACAGATCTCTTACCACACACTCGAACATGCACCTATAAACAGAGGCTAAAGAAGAGACCAGTGTGTGGTACGAGCTTCCAGTAGAGCAGCTGGTCATTGTTATTACAAGAAAAGATCGGCTGCAAACTTTAAATCACTAAACTACATTCATCACTAATGCTCCAGCAGTTGGTTAGTATATGTTTTCTTGATAACACTTTGGTTTAAGGCCGAGAATCCAGACTCCAGCCCACTGATCCTCAGCTGGTCCTCAGCTGGTCCTCAGAGCTTCAGGCTATGGTCCATCATCAGACATCAGACGGACCAGGTAGGTTTGGGGCAGGGAAATATGGAAACCCAGCACAGCCAAGAACCACAAATTTTACAACTAAATAATCAGACATCATAAATGCTTGTGTCAGAATCCATAGGCAGCGTTTTCACAAGAATATGACAGTCCAGAATATAAGATATAAGAAAATAATACTGCTTGTATTGAGCAATTACAAAAACGTATATAATGGAACAGTGATGTATATGTTAGGAATGCTGTCTGAAGTTCTTGAGCACTGTGATCAGGGGCCGAAAAGGACAGAGTTTCTCTAACTGCAGCAAATATTAGCTTAACCCCCCCAAAAGGGGTAGCTTATGGAGAAGAGGAGGGGGGTTTTAAAAAGTAGTAGACAGGAACCAGGTTAGAGAGTGACAGAGGCTTCGAGACAATAGTCTGTGGATTTGAACCTCAGTAAGAATTCATTTCAGCTTTATTTGTATTGTGCTTTTACAACCAACACTGTCACAAAGCAGCTTTACGTAAATCCGGGTCTGGACTAAGAAGGATAATTTGTTATATTGACATTTTCATCCTGTGTGTGTGTGTGAAAACAGCTCCGCCGTGTCTACCCTTAGCGCTGTGATCCTCGGGCTTAACGCTCAGCCTTTCCACAGTAGTCAGGGCACTTTTACTGGTGGGAGCTTTTCTAGAATTGTCTTAACTGACAGGTTGGTGAAGTATGATTAAGGCGGATTGCACTAGAAAAGCTTAGCTTATTTCATTAAAAATCATGCTTAACTCTGCAAAAAGTTTTAATTAATGTTCCTTTCTGGATAAACTCAGAGCCTTATAATGGACCAGTGCTAATAACTGACCAGAACCTCTAACTGTATTCTAATCTCTAGTGGTTTAAGCAAAAATCTTTACATGTAATGGAAAAAGAAGATGCAGCCTAATCACCTAGGAGCATGAGAGAGAGAGAGGGAGGGAGAGAGAGAGAGGGAGGGAGAAAGAGAGATACAGACAAAGAGAAACAGAGTGAGAACGCTGGGAGTGTCACTACAGCTAGCTGACTTGACAGTTGTTAACTTCTGTCAGTAACAGATACTGAGGAAGGAGAGAAGATAATGGAGCCCTGCTTCACAAACACCAATCCCCCACTCCAACCCCTACAGCAGAATAATCCACTGCTCAGGGTTTGGGGGAAATTTGCTGGAATTAAAGAGACGATATACACATCATTGTTCTGTCATGCTAATATAGCTGACTGGCACTGGATATATAAAGAAACACACATACACACACACACACACACACACACACACCCGTGCCATGATACTGTACACAGTCTAAAACATCATCGATAAAATGGGAACAAATCTCTAGAGAGGAGCAGAGAACATGACAATATTTGTGTGGTTATTGATAAAATGCTGTTATTTTTGCAAACACTCACACACTGTGGAACAGACTGATATAGCTAAGCTTTACATGACCACACACAGGCTGTATATCAAGCTAAAAATCTCACTCCATACCCACCATCACCCTGCAGTTAAATCTATCTCATCCAGCTCAAACGTCCCGTTTGGGTGTTTTTACGGGTGTTCCCAAATTCAGCAGATATCAAACAGACTTCTTCTCAGCAATGCACTATGCACTGTTCCACACACAGACAAATAAAAGCTCAGACTAGCACAGCTACTTCAGCGATGGCCTTACAGAACAGCACGCGCAAGCAAAATACCTCTAGCTGGATTTTAATACATTGTTATACATTCATATGAACAGCAGTGGCCTAGTTTTGTTTGTGTGTGTGTGTGTGTGTGTGTGTGTGTACTCTATACTGCCACTAGACTGTGAGCAGTAATGAGTCCTAAGGGAGTGACCAGCTGTCTTCCAGCCAGGAAATCCTTTTTACACCAGTCACTTTCTCTCTTCCTCGCTCCTCTCTCACTCTTTCTCTTTAATTCCTCTGATCAGTGCCAGCGCTTCAACCATCGTAAAGAGCAGCTTCCCCAACACCTGCTCAGCAGAACCTTGCCTCACACACACACACACACACACACACACACACACACACACACACGGCCGCCTTTAGCTGACCAGTCCATGCCAGGCGGCCAGCTTTCAGCTAATGCCAAACTCGAGCGTGGCCTCACCACACTAAAGTGCCCACTGCATCCAACTCTCCACTGCACACTCACTTAACTCCCTTCTCATCACATCCTGCCTCCTGTGAGCCCTAAGCTATAATCCCTAACTACTTCTCCTACGATACAAATTAAACAAGAGCAACAACAGTACCAGCTCCTCTTAGACTAAACCCCAGAGGGCCTTCTGCAGCGAGGACACTGACAGCAGCGGGGAAGTGTTGAGGGGAACAGGGGCCAATATTGACTCTGTCCCACAGGAACCTCCAGGCCTCTGCTCCTATTGTAACACCACTTTGTTGGCCCAACCTATTGTGGCCTTGCATTGACGTCAAAAATGCATACCTTCCATTTGGTCCACACAGTCACATAGGACCCAGGATGTGTGTGTGTGTGTGTGTGTGTGTGTGTGTGTGTGTCTGCGTCATTGTGTTTACATAAAGCATCCTATGTGTATATAGCAATGTGGGCTTGAGAAACAGACTAAATGCCAATATAACTACCCATTTTGTGGGCTCTGCTAACCCAGCATTTCAGAGCAATGCACTGGACAAACCTCAGAGCCTCCTAACTTGTGCTTGGGGGATTTTTCCTTTATTCAAACCGGTACTGTTTGTTTTAATAGTTTTTTACCTGTTTTTTTCTGCTTTTTTGGATTGTCATGACTCACAGAGATCATCTTTGCCAGCCAATCAGCATTCACTTTGCTGACCACAGCCGTTGGCATGACAACCATGCTTCCCGGATGCCATGTCAGGGTTCTGGTGACTGCAGGCGCCGTGGCGACGCAGAGTAACCAAGGGGAACGGGGAGCAGAGAGGGGATGTGTTTTTGTAGGAGGAAGAGGAACAATATTATTACAGGCAGACTGTAGCCTGACTGTGCAGAGGCAATACAGCAGGACGCTGCGTGCGAGACGCAGTGTCTGCAGAGGGAGGGAGGGAGGGAGAGAGTGAGGGAGAGATAGAAAGAGAGACAGAAAGAGAGAAAGAGACAGAGAGAGAGAGTACCGACAGTTTGTCACTGATGAGCAGTCAGTAACGTTACGTAGCTTGTCATACCCATGTGGCCCAATGCTGTTCTGAAAGACTCAGCTGCAGTACTGATTCAGAACCACCTTTTTCTTTCTCACTCTGTCGTACCAGTGTACAGCCCTAAATTTAGGAGTGTGTGAGTGGGACTGTAAAGGAGAAAATGACACAAGCAGTTATATATTGCCTGTGTGAGGGACTATATTTGAATTTGTATTCTCAAACAAGCTGTCACATATTGCCACCTAGTGGTCAAACGCAAAATTTTTAAGAATGTACACGTTGCAGCAATTGCAGTTTGTGCTCTGGTTAACAGGCAAGGATGGGAGTAAATGTCCATCCCATGACGCCTCAGCCTCTCACCTGATGCCTGAGATTTTGCCTGCTTTTATACGACTTCTGATTTTTAACTTTAAAATACAGGCATATTAAAAACATTAATGCATATCAAGAAATCCCGTTACCTCGTGCAGTCGGCCTCAGAGTAATGAAGATTTAAACGGGAATGTGCGTGACGTCAGTAGCGTGTCAGCAGTGCACGCTCTAAGTAAATGTTTGTTTCATTAACATTCTCAAACCTCCATTTCGACCGTTAGTCAAGCCAGAAAAGCGCGGGGTAACTTTGCCCTCTCCAGAAACGAAATCACGGACCAAATCTGACACAGTGCGACGATTTATTGTTGCATATTATGATTAACACCACCGAGAACCGTATGTAATTCCATTCTGCACGTCTTGCACATAAAGCATTTTTGGTGAAAGTGTGAGGCATGAATGTGTCTCACTGCCGCGGAGACGAGCAGCACGTTCGCGAGTTCACACTGCTTTGCTGACACCAGATCTGCGGACTGTCTTACTACACCGGCTGGGGAAAAGATCAGCACTTTGAAAGCTTCTTGTATTTATTCCAAAGACACATTCACCAGGTGACCTGGTGCTCGTTTTAGGGCAGTACATACAAGTGACCTGGTACAGCACTGAACGTGAACACATTACCGCGTCTTGAAATGTATTTCTGCAGTGCTACCGTTAGAGCCATATTTGATGTGCTAAGAAATCGCCCATGAGACTAGTTGAGGCTAGTTTTGTTGGCAAAGCATTTTCTATTGAGGACTGAAAATAAAAAAAACAATGATTACATGTCAAAGATTCATCCGATCAGTTCAGTCAGATGAAACATGACAGTGCGGTACCAAAAGCCTGAGCACACCAACACATCCATGCAAAGCTACTACGCTACATCACCAACTGTGCCTTACTGCCATTACAATGTAAGTTGCTGTGTATTACCTAAAGCGAATTACGAGTTCATTCTATAAACAGACCCAAAAAGGTCAGAACAGTGACATTAGAGAGGCAAAAGCATGTGAGGATGAGCAGGAACACCAGGAGGCCTGTTTAAGGGGCACATGCCCAGTGTTCCCCAGCACAACCCAGGCTCTCACAACCTGCCCGCCAAAACCTTTCACAAACAGAAGATGTGTGAGAATGAGAGAGAGACAAAGCACTGAGATTTTGAGCATCTTCTGAGTGCACAGAGCCACTCCTCAATCCGAGTGTTCAGGATATCTAAAGCATCCAGCACTTGACTTTTTACAGACGGAAGAACATGTTCTCATCACTGTTGTTTCTAAGCAACAACCCCAAACGATGTAAACACCTCACGTGCGATCTCTCGGCAGCATACTCCACTACTCACCCCACACCTAAACCACCCGAGCAGCTCAGCCAACGACGCCTGCTTTTACAAGCCAGTCCTGTTTGCACAGAGATGTTAAACTTAACGTGTCAACACATAGCCTTAAGCTGCTTACAGAGAACAGAACCCTCCAACCAGCCAACCAGCTTCCAAGGATTTACGTACAGGGCAAAGTTTACTGGAACATGGCATGGCCATTTAGACTGTGAATTGACTGTTTTCAAAGTATAAGTTTCAAGGTGTAAGTTTCGTCAGACTACTGGAGATGACGTCCAGCATGAGAAGCTGTGTTGGAATCAGCTGGGAAAGGTCATGAGAACAGAGACTGAACAGTGCAGTATAAACAAGATTAAAAAAGTTCTTTGTTGGCATGGTACCTCTGAAATGTTAAATCAATCAGGTACATGAAAGACTGTGGTGCTTATACAGTCTTGCTAGAACTTTTTACTCAATACACCTGAACTGTAAATCAGTTTGTTATCTCTCAAGTGGACATCATTTGAAACTGCATCATCAATATTTTAATATCAGGTAGTGCCTTCTGTTTTGAACCATAGCTCCCCCTACTGGTGTATATTTATGCAATCTTGACTCCAGAGGGTTTGGTACAAGTTGTGCATGAAAACAAAGCTACACTATATCACCAAAAAATATGTGGATACCCCTCCTAAAATACTGAGTTCAGTAGTTTCACGCTAAACAGGAGCATTATATCAAACAGCCATGCAATCTTTCACAGACTCACACTGGCAGTGGAATGAGTTGTTCTGAAGAGCTCACTGATCTTAGACGTGGCTCAGTATGTGAAATTTCTACCGTTTTAAATCTGCCCTGACAACCAAGTGATATTTTTGTGAAAGCATTATTGTGCAAGTATTTCCATTTCTAGAATCAACGACAGCTCAGCCATGAACCGGCAAACAAAAATCTCGTAGAGCACGGCGCCCTAACACTGAGAGTTCAGTGAACCGGACGGTTCCGGTCTGTTTCTAGAAGCAGCTTCAGCACAAAAGCTGCACTGACCTTCGTGAAACAGGTTTCCATGGCGAAACAGCTCACGTAAGCCTGAGATCACAATGCATAATGCCAAACATCAGCTAGAGTGGTGTAAAGTACACTGCTACTGGACTCTGGAGCAGTGGAAAGGTTTTCTCAAGGGGGATACATCACACGTCTCTATCTGGCAGTCTGGTGGAATCTGCATTTAACAGATGCCAGAGCAACACTGGATATCAGAACACTTAGTGCCAAGTTTGGTAGAGGAAAGAGTAGAGTCTGGAACTGTTGTCAGGGGGTGGTCCCTTGGTGCCAGTGAAGGCTAATGTTAATGCTACAGCAGACATTACAAAGACGTTTTAGAAAGCTACATGCTTCCAAGACGCTTTCCTATTCCAGCATGACTGTGTCCTTGTGCTAAGCCAGGTTCAGAGCCCGACCTCACAAATGCCTTCCTGAATGCACTCAAATTCCCACAGACACTCCAAAATATTCTGGAAGTCCTTCTCAGAAGAGAGAGGACTATTGAAGTCAGAACAGGGGAGGGGCAACTACAAAGTAATACTCGTGTTTTTGGAGTGGGATATCCATCAAGCTCTAGGTGTGATCAGCTGTCCACATACTTTTGGTTTGTGGATTTAACTAAAGTGAGCGATTTCAATGTTACATATATTTATATGCTAATGTTGGTTGCTAATTAGTGAATTCAACTTTATCGTACTGCCAAGGGTCATTTACATTTCCGGCATTTGGCTGACACTTTTATCCAAAGCAACTTACAATTGTGACTGAATACATCTTGAGCAGTTGAGGGTTAAGGGCTTT
>JAOYMR010000008.1:10294010-10307536 GCA_025802075.1 Tenebrosternarchus preto
CCCCCCCCCCCCCCCCCCCCCCCCCCCCCCCCCCCCCCCCCCCCCCCCCCCCCCCCCCCCCCCCCCCCCCCAGAAGAATGAAATGATGAGCAAAGACTTTCAAAGTAGCAAAAATGTATTGCTTAAAGTTCCAGTTGGTTTTATTGTGCCAGGTGAGGAGCTTCAGGTCAAGGCCAAGCGTGTTAGGAAAAGGAAACGGGATTCTGGCAACCAATCATTATCTGCCACATCCAAGAAGAACCGCCCATCATCTCACATAGAGCCAGAGGTACGTTTGCCTTCGTCCAGATTTATGCCTTCATCTCTGAGGCAGTCTGGTAAACCTTTTTTTTTTTTTTTTTTTTTAATGTCTGAAATCAGAAGAACTGAAAAAGATTTAAAACTCAAGACTACTCCTTTTATTTAAAAAAAGAAAAAAAAAAAGATTGAAAACATTTTGGATTTTTTATCTAAACATTTTTCAGAACAGAACTGTGTGCTCATCCCTAGCCAGCAGGTGGTTCTAGAGTAGTAGAACTCCTCCACTAGAGTAGTTCAACTGGAATCCTATTTTTAAAACAGGTTAGGAATTGTGCCAAGTATCTTTGGCTTGTTTTCCTGCCTCATAGCTGTGGTTAATTGTGTAATGTCCTGTGGTTTAATTGTGTCATGTCCTGTGTGTTGCAGACTCTGTGTGAAGAGAGACCTGATTCTCCCAGTGGTAGTACTGACAGTGCTGAAGCGCATGCAGTCAAGAAAGCCGAGCGCTCATGCAGCACGAAGAAGGAGTGTGTGTGTCAGGTTAGTGTGCATGTGCAGGGAGTCGACATCTGAGGTATGTTTGGTACATTGCAGGCATGTTTTGGATAAGGTGTTTGTGGGTGTGTGCGTAGGTTTGTGAAAAGGCAAGTGAAGACTTGGTGACATGTGAGGGCCAGTGCTATGGGTCGTACCACCTACAGTGTTTGGATTTGGACCAACCAACAGACAAGGTGCTCTGTGCTGCCTGCCGCACAGGTGAGAACGACCCACCCCAACTCCACACACACACACACACACACACACACACACACACACATACTTCCCACTCTGTACCGTAGCAGGTTTGACAGCCTGTGTCCGTGTCCTGCCCCTCCCAGGAGTGCACGTGTGTTTCACGTGTAAGCAGTCTGATGGCGGGGTGAAGCGCTGCGGCGTGCCAAGTTGCGGCCGCTTCTACCACGAGGCGTGTCTGCGCCCGAGCTCCCTGGCAGCCTTTGAAAACCGAGGCTTCCGCTGCCCGCTGCACACCTGCCTGAGCTGCCACTACAGCGGCCGCGGCACCGCCAAAGCAACCAAAGGTAGCAGACGCCGGGGACCGTGTGGGGGTGGGGGGGACCCTCGGAAAGGCGCCCGACCATAAATGGCTTTCTGTGGGCCGAGCGTGTGCCCGTATGGACTGCGAGTGTGTGGGTGCTGATTTTGTGTGTCTCTGCGTTTCAGGGAAGATGATGCGTTGTCTGCGCTGCCCTGTGGCCTATCACACTGGAGACCTGTGTGTAGCGGCAGGGAGCGAGATGCTGACTCCTACAGCCATTGTGTGTACCAACCACTTCAGACCTAAGAAAGGCTACAGCCATCACTCGCACGTCAATGTTAGCTGGTGTTTCAGCTGCTCCAAGGGTGAGATTGTTATTGATGGTGCTTTTAGACTTTTTTTTTTTTTAATTAAATCTTTTCTTATGCAGCCAGGTTTGCAACTTTTTTTTGCACTTGTGCATTGTGTGTTCATGCTGAGTTAATCGATGAACGTGTGCGTGTGAGGTAGGCGGAAGTCTGCTCTGCTGTGAGTCGTGTCCAGCTGCGTTTCACCCAGACTGCCTGAACATCGCCATGCCTGATGGCAGCTGGTTCTGTAACGACTGCCGCTCTGGCAAGAAGCCCAAATACAGGGACATCATCTGGGTCAAACTGGGCAACTACAGGCAAGTTCCAGTATGCTGCCAATGTTCTACTCAAACTACAGTTGTAGCCAAAAGTTTTAAGACACAATTTGGTTTTCACAATTTATTGCAGGTTTTTATATCCTTTTGTCAGCTGTTTACTGAAGTACAATTTAAAGCTTTTCACAAGTTTTTGAACATGTTCTTGACTAATACATCCAGTTTAAGTAAAGACGTAATATTTACTGTGTTGACCCTTCATTATTTCTTACTTTTTTTTTTTATTATTATTTTAAAGACTTGGAATTCATGTTGCCATGCTGGATATTGGCATCTGCAATATTTTGATTGATGGTAACCCATTCTTGGCTAATCAGTGCTTGATCAGCAGAGTTGATCAGTTTCTGTGTTTTTGTTTGTCCACCCTCTGTTTGAGGATTGACCACAGGTTCTCAATGGGATTGAGAACTGGGGAGTTTCCTGGTCATGGACCCAAAGGTCCAAGGTTTTGTTCACTCAGCCACTTGTCACTGTTGGTATGACACAGGACTCATGGTGGCGCTCACCTTTTCTTCTCTGGACCATCATTTTTCAAGATGTCCCAAACAGTCTGAAGGGGGTTCACCAGGGAAAATCACTTTACCCCAGTCCTCTGCAGTCCAATCCTTATACTTCCTGCAAAATGTCAGTCTGTCCTTGATGCTTTTCTTGGAGAGAAGTGGCTTCTTCGCTGCCCATCTTGATGCCAAGCCTTCGCCTCACTGTATGTACAGATGCACTCACACCAGCCTTCTCCCATTCCTGAGCTCTGCCCTGGTGGGGACCCAGTCCAGTAGCTGCATCCTCTTTAGAAGACCTGGAGTCCTGGCACTTTCTTGGGCGCCCTGAAGCCTTCATCACTGCAATTGATCTTCTTTCTTTGAAGTTCTTGACGATTCGATAAATGGTTGATTTAAAACTAACCCTAGCAGCAATGTCCTTGCCTCTGAAACACTTTTGGTGCAACCGTTACTGAAATGTTTGCAGGCCATTTTGTGTCGGGGCTGATATGCAGTGGTTGGAATGCAGGAATTTTTGCTATTAAATTCAATTAATTGCAGTTCATATGATCACTCTTCAATCTAGAGTTAATCCAGATTGCCACCATAAAGCAGCACATTTTGTGAAAACTTTTGATCGCAACTTTAGATTACAATATTGATCCATAGATGAACCTGGAGTCTTTTGTTTGAATATCTTGTAGTTTCTTGTTGCATAAACTTTGGAAGCTTTGGACAGGAAATGGAAATTCAACCTGCTCTCAAACACTAGGTGGTGGCCTGCAGAGATTCGTCACCCAAGGAACATCCCCACCAACATCCAGCACCTTCGACATGAGATCGGAGAGTTTCCCGTTTATTTCTTTGGGTCGAGAGACTATTTCTGGACCCACCAGGGCCGTGTCTTTCCCTATATGGAGGAAGACAGGGGAAGCAGGAACCAGAAGACGGGCATCGGGAAGGTCTTTAAGAATGGTAAGGCGTCAATCCTGATTGCATTTCGGTCTGGAATTTCCTACCTGCTGGTCTTAACCCACTGCGGGTCTCGTTGATGCCCGTGCCTTGTCCTCTCTCCTCCCCCCCCGTCGCTGCAGCCGTGCTGGAGGCTGAGGCTCGGTTTAAACAGATCAAAATGGAGAGAGAAGCCAAAGAAGCCCAGGAGAACAACAAGAAACCCCCTCCATACAAGTACATTAAGGTACCTGCTTCTCACATCCAGGTTCTATGGGCTGGATCAGTCAAGCTCAGATGAGTTTCTGCTTTTCAATAAACTCCATTATCTATTGACTTCGTTAAATTAGGCCAGGCTTTGTGGCATCAATGTGCTTAGATTTATTCAGTCTCATCACTGACACTGGATTTTGTGAGGTGTCTAAAATTCTCCCGTGTCTGTGAACCAGCATTCTGACCCTTCAATACTTGTGTGATTTGCTCTTTCACCCGTTGGTAGCCATTTATTTGAGCTGAGGGTTTTTACTCCATCCCTAATTGAATTTCTCCGCTTATTCATTCCTTCAACACTCGGAACGACTCTCCGCAGATCAACAAGCCGTGTGGGCGCGTGCAGATCTACACGGCCGACGTCTCCGAGATCCCCAAGTGCAACTGCAAGCCGAAGGACGAGCGTCCGTGCAGCTTCGAGTCGGAGTGCCTGAACCGCATGCTGCTGTACGAGTGCCACCCGCAGGTGTGCCCGGCAGGCGCGCGCTGCATGAACCAGGACTTCACCAAGCGCCTCTACCCCGAGACCAAGATCATCCGCACAGCCGGCAAGGGCTGGGGTCTCGTGGCCCTCAGGGACATCAAGAAGGTGAGAGGGCCCACGGATCTGTGCGAACCGGGCCTGTGCTCTGGATGGTACATGCTACCAAGCTGTGTGTGTGTGTTTTGTAAATGAATATGTATGTCTGGTTTGGTTGGTTCTTGCATTAAGCAGTCAGGTATGTGGAAGAGCAGGTTGGTTTTGCTGTGTGGTGTTTGATGGGTCCCTGTGTCTCTCAGGGGGAATTTGTGAACGAGTATGTTGGAGAGGTAATTGATGAAGAGGAGTGCAGAGCCAGAATCAAATACGCACAGGAGAATGACATCACTCACTTCTACATGCTCACCATTGACAAGGTAAGCATGTCCCAGAGGTGCGTGTGTGCTGGCTCTTCCTGCCCTGGTGTGGTCTGTGCGGTGACTGGACAGACGGTGCAGTAGAGCGAGAGGAACTGTGTTTCTTTGGGAGTGCCACAAAACAGCCTGCTGTGGTGCTACAGTACTAAATACTACAACCATGTTCACTGAAGAGAGAAAAGCATGCAGACACCTTTTATAGTGCAGTTAATGCACTCACTGGGAACCACAGTTAGTGTTACTTTAGCTCTGTGTACATAGACACAAAGTGTCTACTTTTCCAGGCTTTCTGGGGTTTTTTTTTTTTTTTTTTACACATAAATGGGAGCTTCCAGTTGCAGGGTAAAGCTTGCACACACCTTCTCCACAATAGACTGTGGTCTTGGACAGTATTAACTTTAGCTGGGTTCCTGGGGGAGCTAATTTACTGTTTAAGAAGTGCTACTCTTTGACTAGATTAGTTATGCTCATTTTATCTTCCCTAGACAATTGCAGGACAAATTACCGCCATTATTTGTCAAATTCAACTGATTTGTCTTTATTTGGTACCCTTTTTTCATTTATTTAAAATTGTATGTGTGTGTGTGTGTGTGTGTGTGTGTGTGTGCACACACGCACACACGCTTTATTATAATAATCATTAATATTATTCATTAATATGTGGTGACCTGTAGATCTGCAGGTGTTGGGCCAGTTTGGTATCTTTAGAATGTTCCAGATATGTTTACATCAGCATTTATAAGAGAGAGATGATAGGTTTACACTCTCTCCCTGTTTGCAGTACTTTCTCTTCAAGTAGTCAATACATGTGTTTTATAGTTGATCCTGTCAAATGTGGACACGCGCTCCTTCTGCCTGCTGGACATGCACTCACTCTCTGTTCATTTCACTGATGGATGGATGTGAGACTTTTATAAAACGCAAACATCCAGCCAATAAACGAATCCAGTCCAAAAAGGGCTTGAATACTAACATTAACTACAGGAAAACTGGAAGGACGGCTGTTTTGCTGTGAATTATTTTGCCTCTAGGGCTAGACCTGTGTGTCCAAGCATAAAGTTTAACCTAAAAATCTACTCTTCTCTCAGCACCCTGGAAATTCTGAATAATTTTTAAAAAAATACTCATTTGTGGCATTCGTTTATCTGTGGTTGTTTGATTCAGATTTTTTTTCTGCTTGGACCGTTGGCTGTATATTCAGCAGATGGTTGAGTAATGTGTGACGAGCTGTCAATCAAGCATTGCTCATTAGAATATTACACAAACCACCTCAGTTACTGATGCACTGAGTCTGCTTGGTTGGTTTTCTAGAGATTTTATTGAATGACGGATTTCTGAATGTTTATCTAACATAAACATTTTTAATACTTTCATTGATACCGGAGTCTTTTAAAAATTCGAACCAACAGCTCCAGATGTGTGTAGCATTGTTTTCAAGTGATTATTTTTCATAACTATATTATTCTGCTCGCATGGTTTGTGGGTGTGTAGGACCGGATCATCGATGCAGGCCCTAAAGGGAACTACTCCCGGTTCATGAACCACAGCTGCCAGCCCAACTGTGAAACCCAAAAGTGGACTGTAAATGGGGACACGCGTGTGGGGCTGTTTGCTGTGTGCGACATCCCAGCAGGTTTGAAGAGCACACCAGGCCACACGCACCCATTCCTCAGCTTCTAGAGATGAGCCGAATCATCATTTTAAGTTTAGAAAAATTAGAAAAATATTGAGCTTTGTGTGTGAGAGAAAAAGCATATGCAGACTTCACATTGACTGTAACGGAGCACTGTAACGTTTAAAACTAGGACCAAACTAGCTTGTCAGTATAACAAAAAGGCTCCTGGTCTTCATTATAGCTATACAGCTCACATTATACATAACATATATAATTATATAACATTATAACTTGATGCACTCACTCACTAGCAATAGTAATCTAGCACTCCACCAGGTCAACTGATGAAAAGAGCAGCTCCATCCTGCATTAGCTGTAAACTTGAGCATGGCATTAATGTTTTTAACGATTTCCTCTTTGCATTTTAAGACTTTCACAACACATCCATAGTGCGTTGCTGTGAGCTGGTTTAGAAGACCATCCCGAGAAGTGGTGACTGGTTGTGTGCAGGTTTACTGAACCCGATGTGTTGCTCGTAGGTACAGAGCTGACCTTCAACTACAATCTGGACTGTCTGGGCAACGAGAAGACCGTGTGTCGCTGCGGTGCACCCAACTGCAGCGGTTTCCTAGGAGACCGACCCAAGGTGAGGCACACCTGGAGGTCCTGTCAAAAGGCCTACCTTTTTAGCTCTAGAACCCGTGGCTCGGCGTCGGCCCAGAACGTGACCGAGGGCCCAATGTGCTGCAGATTGCCCCGGCGTCCGAGCAGAAGGCCAAGCTGCAGAAGAAGAAGCCTCGGAGGAGACGCTCTCGGAACGACGGGAGGAAGCAGTCGGAGGACGAGTGTTTCCGCTGCGGCGACGGAGGAGAGCTGGTCCTGTGTGACCGGAAGGGCTGCACCAAAGCCTACCACCTGTCCTGCCTAGACCGCACCAAGAGGCCCTTCGGTAAGAGCCTTTCCCATCACACTAGCCTGGGATGTTGATAGAATTTCCTGATAATAAAAGTATAATGTATTTTTTCTTTTTCTAAATTTGTATGTTGGATATAATTTTAATATTATTAGAAATACGAAACTAGTGTGCTCTTATTTTTCGTGTGTGTGGGGTCTCTGATGAGCAGGTCGCTGGGATTGCCCCTGGCACCACTGTGATGTGTGTGGGAAGCCCTCTGACGCATTCTGCCAGCTGTGCCCCAACTCCTTCTGTAAGGCCCACGAGGAAGGAGCCCTGCACCCCCATCCTGTTTCTAGCCAGCTCTGCTGCCAGGAGCACGACGATTCGGACCTGCAGCCGTCCGCAGAGCCTTCCTCCGCACCGACCCCGCCCACCAAACCTGCAAAACGCAGCCGCAAAGGCAGGGCCAAGACCGGCTCCAGCACAGCGCCAGAGAAGGCCTCCAAGAGAAGCTGTAAGAAGACAGATGAAGCGTAGAACTGGGGAGGCTGCCATTTTGCTTCCTTCCCTCCATGCCCCTTGACCCCACCACCCCACCGCCCTTCTACCCATGATTCAGTGGTTATTGACGTCGTGACTGTTTCTCCCAAACTGAAAGCACTGTGTGTGTGTGTGTGTGTGTGTGTGTGTCTGATCAGGGAAGTATGCGAACACTGTAGAGCTCCATGGAGTTGCCTCCTCGGGTACCTCACATGCTCTCAACCTCTCGCTCCAGATCGAGTGTGTGCACGCTGAAAAACACACTCAACCCATGCTGAAAAACACACTCAACCCACGCTGAAAAACACACTCAACCCACACTCGCATTGGTATGTGAACACGGAGCCAACACAGCCTCAGTACCACCCAGCATTACCGACGCCAAACTTGAATATTTTTACACCTATTTTAATCTTTGGGATAGATGCCTCTTTTTCTTTTTTTAACAGTAGATATGTATATGGAAATGTATATGAAAGACCAAAATTATAATAATACTGGAATTATTGGTAGTAACGGACTGCAAGTAAGCAGTTTTTCTTTCATTTTTTTTTTTTATAACCAGTGGTATTGTTAAATGTAAGACACTATGGATAGCCCTTGAATTACATTTTTTATAGTCACTTATAGAACGCGTAACTATAGAGCAGCACATTTTAGCACATTTTTTGTTAGCTCATTTTTTGAGTTTACGTAACAGATCCTAGAATGTTGAATGACTCAGTGAAATCTACCTATTCAGAGTTTTTTTTTTTTTTTTTTTTTTAAATAAAAGCCAGTAAATTCAGACAGGGCCTTTTTTGTGATTGTGGGTGGAATAAAGTTTCTTGAAGCCACAGAAGATGATCAGTGAGTTTGGTTATATTTTGTTAGTTTTGATTGATTTTGTTTTTTGGTTGGTATTTTTGTGAATGGATTGTGAAAAGTAAAGAGTTTGCCAGCCAAAAGGCCCAAAGAGAATAAATCTTCCTCCCATACAAACATTTTTTTTCTGAGGCAACTGCAGAAGTAGTAGGTTGCTGGCTTCTTTCATACTTGTCTAGAATGTATTGTTTTTAGGAATGCAAGTCTTTCAAATGCAACATAATATATAAAAGACTTAATTTGATATATAAAGTTCTTGGTTATCTTGATGTCCTTGGAAGAAAAATTTAAATTTAAGGAAACAATGATACTGAAATTAGATGTAAAATGTTTTGGGTTTTTCCCCTTCCTTAAATGGAGTCTAAGCTAAAGCTCATGAGCAACATTTTTTCCTGTTTGCATGTCCTTTAGTGAATTCAAAGAAAATGTGCACTTCTGACCCAATGAGAGCATTTGTATAAAAGGCACTGAATCTTTAGGTCTTTACAGAGGCTTTAGCATCACCCAGCCCTATGATCTACATCAAATATTTGAGTGCTTTTATTTCTGAAGATCAGCTGGTTGGACTTGGTTTCACTTCTTTTGCACAGCCCAACCTTCCTAGACAGCGAAGAATCTCCACCTGTAGCATGACACACGAGTGCTATGACACAGTTGCAGTGATTTTATTCAGATAAAGCCCACTGAGCATTTACACTTCTTTATATACACCCTATTGCACTTTGCTTATACGTTTAAAAAAATCACGGGCCCAACACAAGTTATGGATTATTCAATTAAGATATTAAAATATCCCGTTGTGCATGTCAATAAAAAAATTACATAGTATTAGAAAGATTCACATTTTGAAATACAATCCCAGGTTGGATTTTGTTAGAACTGCTGTTGTAATTGATTTTTCAAGCTCAACCCAACGCAGGCATTATGACGTTTGATCATTTAAACACGGTTGCAGGTCTAAGGACACGTGCTTCTCCAGCTTCACACTCAAAAGTCTGAAATGGTAGAAAAGTGCAACAGAACAACTGGTGTATGTGCCCATTGATTTTAAAAAGTATTTTTAAAAAAAACTAAAAAGACTAATTTTTCACAAGCTTGAGAGGGCAACCATAACACCAAAAGACACTGTAGCTGTAAACCAATGTTATAAAGTACAGCTCTGAAACACTCAAGATTAGCTTCCGTCTCCCTGCCAGTCACTGTTAGTGAAGTGTTAATGAAACAGTAAAAGTGCATATAATTCATATTAAAGAAGTCCAACTGGCATTCAGCAGCAAGTTAACAGTTGATTGCTATTTCAGGTCAAACTATACAGATGAAAGAGCCGTGTTCAGCTGGTTCTGAAGGAGGAGAGCACATGCACTATAGTAAACATCTGTCACACTAATTTCACACAGGAAGCTACAGTGAGTGTGTTTGTGTGTGTGTGTGTGTATGAGGGAAAGAGAATGTATAAAGTGTGCACTGTACAATAGTACTATATCCAGTGTATGAGATGAGCTTATATTTCATCCAGGGCTCACATTTGAACATGTGTATTGGTGAGGGAGAGAGAGAGGCTTAATGTTAATGCTCTTCTTTGTCTCTTTGTCCTTTCTTTTCCTTTTCATCCTGCAGTGCAGTACCAAGTTTCTTAATGAGAACAGACAGGACTTTGTCCAGTGGGTCCATTACACCTCTCTGAAGCCACTTTGGAATTGTAGTTCTTGCATGGTGAAAGCCCAGTTTCTGAAGGATGTAGTCCACTCCCACTGGGTCAATCTTCCTGCCTGTCCAAGAAATCAACCTAAAAGTAGACATACACGTCAAAATTGCAATGACACTGCAATTACCATTTATCCATCCATCCATCCATCCATCCATCCATCCCTCCATCTTCCACCACTTATCCGGGTGAGGGAAGCTGGGTCCTGCCGTCTTCCATAATAGGGAGTATTTTGTCTGGCCCATCGCCTAGGACCTGTCTGCCTTGGGAGACCCTACCAGGAGCATTCGCTCCTGACAACACAGCTCCTAGGATCATGTAGGCACACAAACCTCTCTACCATAATATGGTGGATGCTTGTACAGGTAATGATAAAAGTAACAGGTGAGTTTTTGCAGTGGTGTTACCGCAGCGTGGGCTCCAGGTGCCAGGTGTTGCAGAGGAAGTCCCTCCAGTCCACAGTAGCGTAGTTCACCCCCTCCTCTTTGGGCTTCTCTTTCGGAGACGTACCGTCCTCCTGTTGAGCCGTGGGGCTCTTCTGACCCGGCCGTGACATGAACATACGAGGCGCAAACAGGGCTACGCGCGCGCACACACACACACACACACACACACATATATATATATATATATATAACAACTTCATCTAGACTAGCGCAGTAACTGAAAGTAAAGGGACGTTTTATTAAACGTAATTATAACAATAATCATAAGTTTAATTAAATGTAATATTAATTTGGTAGTTGTTGCTAAACATGTCTTGCACTCTTAAAAGCAACACACAGCAGACTGTGTGAACCTTTCACTAGTACAGTTCTTGTGCTTCACCAACAGCACTAATGTAATACTGAAGGGTTCATATGTGCCTTTTAACTGGTGGTGTTCTGTAGTGTTTGAGGTTTGGTACTTAGATCAAAGTGGATTACCCTTTTCTTTCTCCTTCAGGTAGGCAGAGACCAGGTCATGCAGGAACATAATAAGCTCCGCGTCCATGGTAACACAGATGTGATCCGTGAACTCAGTAACCACACTGCATTCCACTTTGGGCTTGCTCTGGGAGTCTGCACACACACATACATTGATGGTCTGTTCACAAGCAACTACAGTCCCATAAAAAACAGTGTAACATTGCCCTTAAACGAGGGCCCAGTGGTGTGTGAGACGTGCTGAGTGTGTCCTCCTGGAGGGGCAGTACCGCTGAGGGAGGGCTCCTCAGGGTCCTGCACGTGGATGGACTTGAAGTCGAGCTGCATCCTGGGCAGGGCGAAGATGGTCTCCGTCTCGTGGTTGTAGCTGGACGAGCCTCGGAACCCACTCAGCAGGCTGGAGGTCTTCGCAGCGGCTCCGCTCTCAGACGTGTTCGCATCCACGTTACGGAGCAGGTTCAGCTCTGAGAGCAGTGATGGGGGGGGGTGGGGGGTTAGAAGCCATGACGTGAGCTATTTATGACTTGCTTTGAAAAGAAATGTGTGATGCATGTGGTGTGTGTGCATGTTTGGTTTACCTTCATTTCTCATGGCAGTAACATAGTTAAACCATTCCTTGACTGTGGCTACTCCATGAGGCGGGTTCTCGTGCCGGCGGCGGGTAACCTTGGTGATGGTTGCCATAGGGCTCTCCAGTGCACCGCAAGGCTTGGTTACCATGGTGTTGTGCCCAAGATGAAAGTCCAGAGTCTGAACAATGTAGGTGGAGTCATCGCTGCAGCCTAGACAGAGAGAAAACCGTGACAGTTACAAATTCACGAGCCACAGTGTGACAGTACCTTAAAGATCTACCCAACAATATGACTGGGTTAAATACATTTGTTTCTAAAGTGCTGATCCAATTCACCCACACAATTACACTATAGAAAAGAAGGTCCAATACAACATAACACAGATACATGTGGAGTAATTCAAGGCAGCAGCGGCGTGTATCTGTGTGTCTGAGTGTGTATCTGCACTCACGTCTCAGCTAGAGTAAGTGCTGATTCTACTATAGCAGGTTGTCAGAATGGAGTTTTGCAACAGTACCGTCCTCCCAGATCTTCTGCGCCTCTGTCCAGAATGCAATGTTGGGCTCTTCAAGGTGGAAAAGCACCCATGACTTGGAGCGGAAGTTGGGTCCATGGAAACAGGCCAGTGTCATGTGGTTGCCATGGAGACTCATAGAGCCTCCCAGTTGCACTGCATCCTCAGGGAGGGGCATCTGGAAGAGAGAGATGTGGCAGCCAGCAACCATCTTCAACACTGCTGGCCAGTGTCTGTGATGAGCTGCATCCATGACTGAGAGAGAGAGAGAGAGAGAGAGAGAGAGAGAAACCAATTCTTTCTACTTCATTCGTTAAATTAGGTTCTTTATTGCTTGTGTATAAGAGGCTTGCAGCCAAGATCAGCAGATTAGCAGCCCACTCACAGAGCTCAGCAGCTCCTTTCTCTACGTTGGCAACAGGTGTTTTGGGGGGCAGATAGGGTCCTGGGCCCCAGGTGGACAAAGCACGCTTGCTGGTGTCGAACTGCTGGGTAAAGAACTCCTGCAGCTTCATGCCGATCTTGATCAGATCAGGAGTGGTGGAGCGAGAGATGATCACCTGGAAGATATCCCACTGCAGGTCTCCATGCACAAAGATCTCACTGTAGAACAAACATATTCACATGTATTCACATCCAACTTACGTGATGGAACTGAGTGATGCCTTTCTTTGATTTTTTTTTTTCTTTTGCCTGATTAAGTATATTTGTACGCTCTTCACCTTTTCTCTGAAAGGCTGGCATCGGTACAAAGGTTGACCTTCCACTCATCCTGGAGCTGCAGATCAGCGTTGCTGAAGATCCCCATCAGGATGCTGGAGCCCATGTAGTCGAGACGGGCCTCCGTGGAGCCCATGGTGATCTGGATCTTATGGCTGGGCTGCTGGTTGGGGTGCTCTGAGATATGGGCTATAAGAAATGAGCATCGAAAGAAGAAGAAAGAAAAAAAGCAAAAGTCAGAATCCATGAACAGTGCACTGGTCTACGGTCATTAAAGAAATCAGCGCATCTTGAAGGGAGGGGTGCGGTGGGCATATGGCCGGGTGAGGGAGGCGTGTACGTACAGACCATCTCCAGCGTATTCACATCAATGTTGCCTCCCACCACACCTCCTTTGGAGTCAAGTTTGGAGCGGCCCAGACCTATGGACATGCTGATCTCACGATCTCTGTTACTGCCCACTGACAGACGCCCCTGACTCTTCAAGCCGCTCGTTGTCCAGCTACGAGTGCGCACGCGCACACACACACACACACACACACACACACACACAATATACAGTGAACATGGTTTGACTGTATGGTGGAGTAGATGTTTGCATTTTTTTAGTCAGT
>JAOYMR010000008.1:10307636-10327384 GCA_025802075.1 Tenebrosternarchus preto
CACACACACACACACAATATACAGTGAACATGGTTTGACTGTATGGTGGAGTAGATGTTTGCATTTTTTTAGTCAGTATTTGGTGTGTAAGGGGAGGGTGGGGTTCATACGTGTTGTTGCCCATGACATTGCTCATGTTCATCTGGACGTTAAGCTGTTTGAGATTGATGGCGAACACCACCAGCGTCTCCCATGGCGACCCCTGCTGGGCTGCTGTCTTGGTGTTGCGGAAGGACGGCGTGGAGGTCTTGGTTACCGAGTCTGCAGGGAGACATCAAACTATCAACCAAACGGCATCTGCACGTGTCTGTACAGACATGCAATAACGGGAAAGTACCTCTGCGGGGCGCGGAGGAGTCGGACACGCTGCGTGAGCGTCCGGGTGCGGGGGATTTCAGGTGTGTGTGGTTGGGTGTGGCGTCGCTGAACACACTGGAGTGATGCTGGGCTGCCTGCCCGTCCCATGTCCTCCAGCAGGCCTTACGACTCGATTCTGGTGAAAGGTGTTGCGCTACACTCTCCGCGGAGTCCGGGGTGGCCGGGCCTGACGCTGGCACACACACACGCAAAACACACACACAAACTTCAGCAGGGTCAGTAGCACATGGAAGGAAATAAAAAGGCTTGGGTCATAATGTCTGACCTGGTAGGTTGATGGTCTGGTCTCCAAGGAACAGTCGCCTGGCAATGCTGCGGCGGTACCAGGCTCTCGGGAAGGCCAGGATCTCACTGAGACGTCTCATGTCGTACTTAAAGGAGGCCGAGCCAATATCACACACCGCTAGATGAGAACACAAACCCAAACCCACTGTCTCAGTCCCGGTATACTTTCCAGTAAGTCGAAGAGCATTTAGATTAAAATATATGTTTTCATGGTCGCTGAATAAGCATCGGGATGCATTGTGGGTATCGGGATGTTGTTAGTGTACCAGAGATGTTAATGAGCGTGGTGTCCATTTTGCCCCCCTTGCTGGCAAGGAAAGTGTCAATAAAGGCAGGGCATCCTGTACGTCTTATCCTGGACAGACTGACTTTGACAAACTCCAGGTTAATGGAGAGAGAATCCTTTCTGCCCGTTACAGAGGTACTCTCTTCCTCTACTGATCCTACAATACACAGACACACACACACAGACACACACACACACAGACACACACACACACAGACACACACACACCTCTCTACAGTAAATAAAAGTAGTCAATTATAAGTTAAGAGTATAAATGGCAGGTTTCAACCCCCCCCCCCAGCTGTGTTCATCTCTTACCCAGCGGTCCTGGCCCGGGTGGCAGGCCGGCCACAGCAGACTTCTGCTTGCCAGCTCCGTAGGGATGGAACACATAGAGGGAGAAGTCAGACATGCATGCTGTGAAGCTCAGCCCAGAAGAGTTAGTGGGTGGACCCGATAAATCGGATTGGCTGCTGCTGTGACGACTCCGACCCAGAGGGCTGCCCAAACCCAAAGGCGGACCTGGTGAAAGACACCACGGAATGGGGGTTTAGAATTAGTTTAGAATTAGTGCGGAAATGCAGCTTTAGGCCAAAACGGACCCCCTTGTCAAACTCTTCACGCTTTTCATACGTGTTTCATGCTCCTCTAGCCTGCAACGTTTCATGTTTTTGCACCATGTAGTCAAGTTCAAATAATTTTATGCTGAGGACAGTGAGAGAGCACTATATCACCTAGCACTGAACAGTCAATATTGAGGAAGCCTTTGACCTACTCGAAGATGGAAGGGAAGATACTCGAAGCAAAGGCCGAAAGTGTCCACTCACTCTCTTTTGAAGTGTTTATCAACCATCTTGCTCTTTTTGATTTTCAGTATAGTTTTGCCATGCTCTCACTGTCTGGTGTTTACCTACTTGACACCTCCCAACCCCAAAGAAGCAAGTTTTTAATCTTTTTTTGTTTTGTTTTAAAAGGGCACGCCTCGTTTTGCTAAAGGAGCCATGTGAACCCTCCTTTACAGGGTCACATTAACTTTCCTCCTCCTACCTTTGCTGCTAGGTATTCTGTGGGTATGGACTGATGGAGGAGTGGAGGAGGGCGTGTGCTGGGCGTCTGCTGGGTGGGCGGGGCCAGGAGGGTCCAGCTCTCCCCTATTGGAGGAGAAGACGAGGTCCAGAGAGGGCAGCTTCAGCATGCACTCCACACGAGACATGGGCAGACAGCTGAAGCGGATCTGAGACGGCTGAAAGACACACAAACACGGTCTAAACTCTGTCTGTTCACATCACTGCTAAAAACACCTGCATGGGGCAAAGCAATATACCTGTTAAATAAATCTGTTACATTTCTGCTTTACATTCACAAATTACAACACAAATCTAAGAAGAAACTAAATACGAGATCAGTTGATACGGAAGTGATTTCTACTGCTGATGTTTATGTTTTTACTTCATATCTGGACACTTGTGGACTGAACAGCAGGAATGGTGGTGATGGTGGGTTTGTAGTACCTGCACTCTCACGTAGACGACCACATCCACAGGAAACGAGGAGTACGGAGAGGCAGCAGAGGACACCAGAGAGACCTGAGACTCCTCAAGAGGATCCACGGAGTCAAACTGGCCAACGTCCTCCTCAGGAGCACTCAGTGCTAAACACACACACACACATTTATACAAAGGAATAACACTTCATACACTGAATATGTTTTCAGCAGATGGTGTGTCACCTGTGTAGTTCCTGTCCACTGGTGTAATGGGAATGGTCTCCAAGGCTTTCTCCAGGAAGTCCAGCAAGCAGGGGCTGATCACCATTTCCTCTGGAAGAGTCTGCAGGGCTACCCATGCATACAGCTTAGCCGTCTTCACACCCACGTTTGTCTTGCTTTTAGCTACACACACACACACACACACACACACACACACACACACACACACACACAGCAGTTAACCTCCATTACCCATGTTATAACAAACACATAACTGCAGAGGACCGTAGTGTCTGAACAGAGACACAGACACACGTGTCATTTATAAACTTTGTTCTTTTAGCTGCAAGCCAAGCAACAGAGAAAAAGGCAAAGTGTCATTATCTGAAAAGGTGCATGCACTGAGCAATGGAGAAATGTGGTCACTGAAAAAGCCAAATTAAAGTGCCTCTCCATACTCGACCATCCCAAAGCATTCCAACGCCAGTGTCCAAACAAAGTGACCGAGACAACGTTTACATCAGCCATGCTAAGCTTCTCTCACGCTGCGCTGACAGTACGCACATTCACACACGGTCAGAGACAGACAGGAAGACCTCAGTGAGACGAGCACTGAATTAATGCAGGAGCCAAAGCGTGCCGATTGGCTGGCCGTGCTAACTGGCTGGCCGTGCTGATTGGCTGGGCAAAGCTCCACGTAGGCAGGCTTAGCTGGGAGCATGCAGCCATCCGGACAGCGCGAGAGACAGACAGACAGACGGACAGTGTGTACCTGAGGGGAGGGGAGGGACAGGAGGAGACAGGAGGACATTAGTCTTGCCGGGGGCTGTGGCCACAGGGCAGGGTGAGTCTCTCATACCATACAGCTTGGACTCTTTAGAGAGGGTTCTGGGTAGCGAGGAGCCCCGTGATGCATTGGGCGAATCCGTCTTCAGAGTCTTGGAGTTGTAGTGCAGCTGTGGAGAAGGAACATGAAAAATCAGGACCTAGCCATTGCTACTAAGGCAGCAGGAGCTGTAAAGCAACTACTTTAGACTGTACTCTAGGTGTGAGACTTCCACTCTGGGGGAAGCTGACAGACATAGAACTTCAGTGATCCCATGGACACTGAAGCTGGCAGTGGTTTGTGTATGTGTGGGACCTTGACGTCCACCCCGGGGATGTAGAAGACGGTGGTCTCCATGTCACTGCCTTTGCTCTGCAGGGAGGAGGGCACTCTCTTAGTGTTCAGCATGTTGGAGCTGGAGGTGAAACCCGACTGCATCTTACGCTTCTTGGGAGGAGATTCTTGATCCAGACTCCGCGAGCTCCGATCACAGTTCCTACAGGAGGCGGAACGTTACTTAAACAAAACACAGCATACGCACTTCCTCACCCTCACACCAGATGCCCATTACAAGGCAGAGCAAGTATGGCTGTGTGAGGGTTTATTAGTGTGTTAATATGTGTGTATTGCGTGTGTGTGTGTGTGTGAGATAGAGAGAAAGAGAGAGATCTGGTTTTCACCTGCGCATTGCGAGCTCTTCGTGTTCTGGAAGCTGGGTGGTGGGGTGTAACACACACTTGCCGCTGTCTATCTCCACACGCACATCCAACTCAAAGTCAATGTTGCGTTCGTTGGGTGAGGTCAGCGCTCCACGCTGAGGCAGCTTCGCTGGCCACCGCTCACTGAATAACGCAGCCAGTCCCTTTTTCTGAGATGATCTGAGGAACATGGAGGCTTGTTGTCACTCAGGGAGTAGGTGTGGGTGTATATCGAGAGAACCAGGATAAAAGATGGTGTGACACACGACAAAGACGTTTTCATGCTTTAATAAGCTAACTTCTGAGTTAATGTGGTGTGTGTGTGTGTGCAGCTGACCCTGGTCGCCGGTAGTAACCAGGTCCTTTTTCACGGTCAAACTCATCATCTTTGTCTGAGTCCTCTGATGAAGAAGTGGACAGGTCATCACGCCGACTGTCATCAGGCTGGAAGGGAATGCTGGGTGAGAAGACTTCAGGCGTGCCGAGCGGACCAAACACTGAGCATGATGGGTAATGATGGGCGGGATCGTCAGTGGTGACAGACAACAAGTCCATCTCTGTCTCCTCCGGGAACTTTAACAGTCAGCAAGAATGAACTGTCAGGACGTTTACTGACCATATTCATCTGTCAGTCTATCTATCTTATCCATCCTACAGGACTTTTTTTCAGCCTTTTCAGTGATCCAGCTGTTACCCAGCAGAATCTTCACAATGGCATGGTATCTACTGCCATATGGAACAATCTTTTGCCACCTGTATCTTTTGTGGCTTTAAAATTAACTTCAACTTCATTCTATCCTCTACAGTAAAAAATATATCAATATGTAAGCACAGATTTCTGTATGACCAACTTTTTCCAACAAATCTACAAGTCCTGAGCCACCTAACCTGCTGCAGTTTGTAAGGTTAGTTTTGTGGACAGTGCAGGTCTCCAGTTCCCAAACCATGCACCATGTCTCGAAAATCCAGCGGAGGAGAGAGGGATGAAAGATGCAGCAACAGACAGATGAAAAGAAAGCCATGACAAAAACCATCCCACAGACTCAAGCCCAGGAGAGATGGAGAGGAAACCAGCAAGACCTAATATAAGAAGCAAAACTGGGAGCGAGTGTTGAAGAGGGTGAGAGGAAGACCTTTTTTTTTTCCCCCAGTTTCAGATTAGCTGTGGCTAGAGGCCGGACTAAACCTGACCCAGTGAAACACCAGAAGCCTAGACAGAGGTGTGGCAGGTCTGTGCACTGTAGAGGTTTTTCGATTAGGGTTTGAAATAGCAGATTGTGTTTCCAGAAAAAAAAAAAGATGATTTTCATATTTGGGCAGTACCTTGAAGACAGAGTCTGCTGGACTTTGAGGTGGGTGTAGAGTTTGGGGACTGTCCAGTGCCACATTACTTGTCTTAGACAAAAATAGATATGAAAACTCATTCAAAAACAACAGAATGTATGGGGTCCCAGTGCTGATGCAGGGAAGGCTCTGCTAGAACATGTCCTGACATGAAGCACGGGAACACAAAAAAACACAGAAGGTAGAAGAAAGACGTGTGTGTGTGTGTGTGTTAATAGAAATAAACAGAAATATACAGATGGCACTGGAAAAACAAACACAAAGCAAAACATGGCACATAATGGTAATAAACAATTTTATTCATGCATACTCTTATAAAAGCACGGGGCAGCAATCGCAAGCACACGCGCTCACACACGCTCACACACGCTCACACACGCTCACACGCACGCACGCTCGCACGCTCGCACGCGCGCAGACGCTCGCTCGGACACGCTCAGGCGCGCTCACACGCACACGCTCAGGCGCGCTCACACGCACACGCTCAGGCGCGCTCACACGCACACGCTCAGGCGCGCTCACAGGCACACACGCACACGCTCACACACACGCACACGCACAGGCTCGCTCACACGCACACGCACAGGCTCGCTCACACGCACACGCACAGGCTCGCTCACACGCACACACACACGCACACACACACGCTCACACACACACACACGCTCACACACACACACACGCTCACACACACACACACGCTCACACACACACGCTCACATTCACACTACCGTGTCAATGTTGAAGGTTACTCTTGGTCCTGGAGAGGCAGCATCCACCTTAATGTCTGGTAGGTCATCCATATCTCCCAGTCTAGAACTAACAAAGTTTAGGCACCCACATACAAATAACTGTCACATATTATGCATATAACAGCACTATAAAAAGTTATGTAATTAGTAACCAAATATACTACTATATAAAGAGTGTTACTAATTAAACTGTTCTCTATAGTGCCCTTACTAATGACACTACTTTTTATAAAGCGTTAATTAATTATGCTACTCTTTCCAGGGAACTCTGACCTCTGTCTTTCTATTCTCTTCATGGTTGGTCGGCCTGCTGCTGAGATGCTCTTGGACCTGCTGTAGCTGGGTTTATAACCCAGGCCCCATTTATCTTTAAGAGACGCCGCCTGAAACACACACACACACACACACACACATACAGCTGTTTTCTGAAAGCATGTAAAACGAGAAGTGAAGGGGTCTGTAAAGCTGGGGATTCATTGATGGGCCCGTATATGGGGACTGTGTGAGGGGCCCCTATATCCCTATATGGGGACTCTGTGAATGGGCCCGTATATATGGGGACTCGGTGAATGGGCCCGTATATATGGGGACTCGGTGAATGGGCCCGTATATATGGGGACTCGGTGAATGGGCCCGTATACGGGGACACAGCAGTACAAAGTGCGGCCTCCTCACCCTCATGCTGGACCGGCGCAGTTTCTTGCGCACATCACGACGGATATCATTCACAGCCACTGACTCAAGATGCTGGTAGCGCTGGATTTCCTGATTTATAGTCCCCTCACTCGCTCCTAGTTTCCTAAAAGTATGAGAGAGTGCGAGAGTGAGAGGGGGAACGGCCCCAGGGAACATCATCCATCCTCACTAGTCAGACCCGGCTTACTTGAGGTCGTCGATGACTTTGGCCTGTTCATTGAGCTCTCTGATGTCTACCAGGCGCTTGTTAAATTTCCGTCCCCGGGCATCAATAATCTGATTACCCACAACAACATGCCGGCGCGGGTCAATGGGCTCCTGCATGAGGGAGAAGTACAACAAGATTCAATCAATATAAAACGTGCACATGACACACACTCAAAGAGAGAGTGAGCGAGAGCAAAAGAGTGTGTGCAAAAGAGAGACAGAGAGAGAGAGAGAGAGCGAGAGAATGAGAGACAGAGCGAGAGACTGAGCGCGAGAGAGAGCGCGAGAGAGAGGGTGAGAGATAGAACGAGCGAGAGCGAGAGAGAGAGAGAGAGAGCGAGAGAACGAGCTAGAGAGAGAGAGAGAGAGAGAGAGAGAGAGAGAGAAAGAGCCTAAACTCAGCAATGCTATGCACCTAGAGCAGCACATGCCTCAGGAGTTTTCTTGTGTCACACACTTATTATACCACAGCAATGAAATCAAACACCAGCCCATACAACAGGTAATCTCACACGTATTACTGAAGCACACTGAAGTACATCCTCACACACTCACACAGAAACATACCCTTTTGGGCCTCTGATTGGAGGAAGGTACTGAAAGGAGACTAGTCACCCATTTCTCACAGAGAGAAGAAATCAGATATCAGACAGTGAGCAAGAGCTTCCAGAAAAGTCCAAGCTGACCCTGCACACCCATCAGGCCACCAGAAATGGTGTCCAATTAGGTTCACTTCACATTTCAATTTCTAACTACAAGTCATAAAGCTTGAAATCTGTTGAAAGAGTTGAACTAAACTAGACCCGATTCCAAGAAGCATGTCAAAATAATAAAACCACACGGAACTCACTTAACAAATCACACGTCCAACATGCATGTTTGTAAAGTTACACAGCACAACCAGAATGAACGGTGCCCATGTGTTTGAGATGAGGGGTTCCCCACCCACCCAAGAGCCACGAGGATGCATGGGAAAAAGAAGGCAGGGAAGAGAGCGAGCGTGCCTAGGAGAGACTGAGGCAGGCGGAGGGCGGGAGGGACGGAGGCAGCCTGGAGCACGCTAGTACATACACAGCCCCAGGACAGTGGTCTAGGGTGTCTAGTTCTGTGTGCACTGGCAGAGGGAGGCAGCCGAACGCTTCTCGACTTGGCTCGAGTGATGGAGGACGCGGCAGAAGCCTCCCGAGAGTCGGAGTGTGCCGATGGAGAGTGGGGGGCCAGTGGGGGACTAATGCCCAGAATTCTGTTCACCAGCCGCTTCCTGAACGACACTCTGGGGCTGAGATCCCCCTCCAAACACTGTAAACAACGGTCAAACATACTCACAAAGCTGGTCAAGCACGCTGCCACAAACATACAAACACGAAAACAGTAGCACTTGCACAGTGCTTTCTATGCAATGTAAACAATTTCCCAAAACAAACAAACAAAAAAATCATCCAAGTGGTGTCATAAAACTGTTCCACAATACACACACGCATACAGATGCGTTCACCAGCGCAAACCCTGCCGGTTAAAGGCGTGACGTTCAGGACGGAGCACTGACCACAGTTACTGTGGGAGACATGTCGTCACTCTCGTCTTCGTCAGACAGATCGGCTATGGTCTCCGAGTTCAGGTCGGTGATGTCGTCTACGTCCTCCTCGCCAGTCAGAGAGGTGAGGGTGTTGCCCAGGGCGTTGAGGCGCTTGCCGATGTTGGGATCCATGTGCACATCAATCCCACACATCTTCCACAGCACATTCAGAGTCCAGGTTCCTGCACTGCTGCTCTCTGCAGGAACGACATGCCGTTTGCTCTCAGAAAAGCACGGTTACCGAGAAACGGCCACGGGCTCAACCACAGTAACCACACACACCCACCCACCCACACAGCTACACCAACCCACACCCACCCACACTGCCACACACAGCCACACCCGTACCTGCAGAAGCTTGGCCCGTAGTTCTTGAGCAAACCTCGTATGTGCCATCAGGCACAACACCTGATGAACATAGAAACCGTGTTTAAATAAAACCCAGTCATGCAGTTTCTATCCAGTGCTAGCTAAATGTGGAGCTGAACAGCAAGGGCTATGGAGACTCTCATGATCGGTGCTACTCACAGGCATTCATGACCAGGTCTCCTCTGACCTCAGGCTTCCAGTCGTCCCATGAGGTCTCGAATCCCTCGGCGAAACGGATACAGAAGTTCTTGAAGTGGCCTTTGCTGACCAGAGAGTCCGACGAGCAGGCCGTGATCAGAGTGCTCTCTATCGTCAGCACCAGCGCTGAGCCGGTGTCAAAATCCAAAGTGTGATTAGCCTAAGAAACGAGAGGGAGACGGAGCTACGCATGACTGGGCCGTCTTAACCATCTCCCGAAGAGCGCGTAGAGTCGCTGCAGGAGACGGCCTTTGTGCAGAAGGTTCGGTGGGACCGCGGTGCTCACCTGTGAGGCGCTGGTGATGGGCAGACAGATGCCGAGGTCGTTGACCGTGAGCTGCAGGAACAGCGTGCTGAAGGCTTGCACGCTGCTCTGCTGGATGGCTGGGAGTTTGTCCACAACTTCTTTAGTGGCCATGTGGATGTCAGAGTTTAAAGCAAGCCGCTGCTCCTTCCAGTTATCGTAGGCCGCCTTATAGTTCAGCCAGAACAGTACAGCTGAAACACACGCAAAGAATTATAAACATGCCTATACAGAAACATACATATTCGTGTACAGACTTCTCTAGTACAGTATTTGCTTACCTCTGTCAAATGCAACTGGTTGGGCAAATACTATTGGACGGTTAAGTGTGATAAGGACCGCCTCTTTGTCAGAGCAACCGCTGATTTCCTCCTGGAAAGCATTTCGTAAACCAATCCGGGTGCGGAAATATGCAACCTGATGGAAATCCGACCCAGCTTCCTCATAGACCTAAACATGAAGAGCAGCACCATAAAGTGGAACAACAGTGTGTGAAGTGAAGGTTTGTACGGTGGCAGTGTGAGCAAACAAACAACAAAAGAATACCTGGTGTTTGACTATTTGCCCCAGAGCGAGGTTCAGGTCCACCTGACATTTCCCAAACAGCTTCAGGTAGCTGCTGCCTGTGGGTGTAGCTTTGCACTGAATCCGATTGGACAATTCCAGTTCAATCAAACCAGTCTCAAAGCGCACAGCTCTCATGGAGGGAGTGGTGGCGGTCATCTGAATGCCCTACAATTCATCATGCATGTTGATCATATGTGCCGTTGTTATTCATGATTAAATCACACTTAAGAAATTCAGCCCAAGATGCATCGTTTCTGTTTAAATAAAATATGAAGGGAGCTGTGTAGTAACCACAGAGTCTAGCTGAAGGAAAAAAAAAAGTTTTACTTTTCACAAATAAAGTTAAATAAAGATTTGGAAATAAAACGTTTATACCTTAAACTTGAGGTGGAGAGAGTAGAGCAGGATTTTAGGCTTGTCTCCATCAGCTGACACGTCATATTCATTCCACAAGGGAATGGGCTGCTCTCCTCCTACACACACACACACACACACACACACACACACACACACACACACACAAAGAGAGAAAGTAAGCATCACACCAGTACACCTGCCACACCTGATATCTGATTCAATAATAACTTTACTACAACACTCGTAACACATCCATTATCATTAGGATCTGACGGGTTGCACACCTGAGACTTTCTGGATGACTTCATTGACCTCCTTCATGAAGACCTTCTGGAGGAAAACCAGGTGGTTGAGCAGGTCTGTGGTCAGACTATGTTCAAACGACCCAATCTGAAGGCAAAGAATAACCTCAGGCTCGATCACAAACCACAATAAACCACAATACCACAATAAACGCACCATCCATAAACCGTACGCGAAGACCACGCGTGTCTGTAAATTCATCTCAGCCGCTTCATCGTGACTCGCTCACCTCAGCCAAACAGCGCAGGTAGTTGCCCTGCAGGTAGCTGCCGTGTTTAGTGGGCATGTCGTCGGGGGCCCAGCCGGTGTCGCTGTGGCCCTCGTGATCCTGAATAATGTACTCTCCCGACATGGTGACCGGCGGTAGGGTCAGGCTGGCCGAGGGAGGCATGGCCGACACATCCACCGGCGACACCTTAGACTGGAAACACAGCTTGTGATTGGGCAGTGCAAACGTGAACCTCGTCTGGGCCCCTGTGAAGCAACATGGAACATCAACTTAGCACAACGCTCTCCACTCAAGACTGAATATTTCACACTCAGTGTATAACAGCTTCTACCTCAGTCTATAAGACTGAATTTCTATACCTAATTAAGTCCATCATTATACTGTAATAACTGCAACAGCCAATACCAGTCATTCCATGGCTCTTCATTCTACCCATCTTGTACTCTGCCTTGAGTGAGGGCAGCAGGGCAGCACCGATCGTGATCCCATCCAGCATGGCACTGAACTTCAGCACGATTGGCTTCTTCTCCAGTCCTTCAGGCAGCTGTGGAAACTCATTGGCTTCAACTGGAGTTTGATTGACACTTGAGGCCTTATCAGATGGCTGTGGGGTGGGTGTCTCATCCCTGTTAGGGGGTGGGCTAAAAATCAGGCGGTCAGAGTTAATATCTGGAAGGACATGCAATTGCATGAATGTATTAATGTGAGTGCTGCAATAACTGTTTTCCAGGGTGCATTCGACTCACGGATTGGACGGCTGGCGGATGAGGTCTGAGATCTGTTTGGAGAGCTGGTGGGAGCTACGGACCATCATGCTGTGCAGTGTGGCTGGATGCTGAGGGATGTTGATCATAATGGCACCCACTTTAAACACAGCAGCATTATTGGTCTTCAGGCCACGCTGTGCACTGTACAGAGCCTGAGACTTAGCAATGTTACACTTCACCACAGTCCTGCAAACACACACACACACACAAAAACAAACATCACTGGACGTTTGCAATTCCAGGTTACACATGGAAATTCAGACTGCCGTCTGTGACCATGTGCACGTTTTTATGTCTCCGTAGACGGAGGGCATTTTCCAGGTGTGACATCACTGTTTAATAGTAAAGGACCACATAAAAGCAGAATGAGAAGAGACGAGTCAGGTGAGAACACAGTGTTTCACAGTTCCAGGTATAAAAAGGACATGAAGAAAGATGCATGGTACAAGATGCAAGGTGTGAGGACCTAAACCAGTGGCTCCTCTCTTCAATACTCTTGCTGCATATTAAGAGTCAGATCTACAGAGCACATTATGGGTCAGATCTACAGAGCACATTAAGGGTCAGATCTACAGAGGATTTGGCAAAGCTTTTCATCACAAAATACATCAATAAATACAACACCCAGCTCTGATCGGAACAACTGATCATCTACGATGGTTAACAGCAATACACAACACTGTACTTTAGTATATTACATTACTAATACACAATACACTGTACTTTAGTATACTACATTATCACTGACCAAAATACTACGGGCTAGTGAGACAATCCAATCTCTACAAGTTGATCTCATGTTAATCTCAGTCTGCTCAGAAAAAAAAGTTACAAAGCCGCTTCCATCGCACACAGGCCTCCTACAAGCTCAAATCAACAGGTGGCAAAACAATGTTTATTAATTATTCAGTGGGCAAGATACTAACTTGCACTTAAAAATACCAACATCCATCTAAACGAAAACAAAAATGAATGTGAGAACACTTTTTCCATTCATTCATGCTGTAGGCTTCAGTAGACCACTGTGCAGAAGATGGCTATGTGTTAGCAGACCACTGTAGTTAAGAACCCCTGACACTACACACACACACACACACACTACAGGCAGGCATCACATGATGTTCACTTTTAGTATAGCACATTATGGAGTAAGAAAACACACAAATGCTTCAAAAAGCCACAGACAATATTTTTCAGTGTCTCAGCAGCTACTTAGATTTAGGCTGAATTGGTCAAGGGTTGAGTTGATGCTCACCACCATGATGTTATGAGAGGTTATAAAAAACAAAAAAGGGGTTATGGAGGAATAAGGAAGGGTTATAGAGGAACTTTAACATACAGAAACTCTTGCTTGGCTGTGCTGGTAGGGGAGGTTGGGAAATCCTCCAGTCTGCCAGCGATAGTGGCCGAAAAACAGAGAGGGGAAAAAAAACAAAAGAACATGACGAATACAGAGAAAGAAAGAACAGAACATGACAAAGAACACAGAGAAAGAAAGAACAGAACATGACAAAGAACACAGAGAAAGAAAGAAGGGAAAAGATGTTTAAGTTTTCAGCAAAGAATTCAAAAACAGCCAATATGCCCCTTAGATAAAATTAAAAAAGCAAAACAGAGACAAAAGTGCACAAAAGACAAATCACTATAATGTCAGAACATCAAATTAAAATGAACATAAAATGTTTCATGATTTTTTTTTTTTTCACTGCATACCCAACAGCAGCAGCAGTAGCAAACGTTTGGTGTAATTAATATATTGCTAAATGTTTTGTAGAGAAGGTTTATAGGGACTAGCAAATAAATGACTGGTTAGTATTAAAAGTTAAAGTAAAAGCAAAGCTCATACTAACTGGATGTCTGGTGTAATGCCCTCCAGAAGCACAATGTTTACACCACCGATGTGAGCTGATGCACAAGTTTCAGTCATCTTTTGGTGAAGAATATCTGCGTGGGGCGAGAGAGGCGTTAATGCAGGTATATATTTATGTTCATGATCTTTGGAGGGGGTATGGTTTTGTAGCAGTTACCCTTCATTTTTTCCTTGAGTGTGAAGCTGCCATGTATTTTCTTTAGCTCCGCCTCCATGGTGAGTCCTCCAATGTCTGCCTCCAGGTGTGTCCGGTTCACCATACCCACTCCAAATACAATCAGCGTGACATGCTGAGGTTCTGAGCTCACCAAGCTCCGCCTACGGCCCGGGCGGCTCGGCGGAGACTCCGCCTCCGATTCAAACACCAACCGGCATGAAGGCTCAGCAGGGCTCCGCCCACCATCTACAAAAGACAAAACGCTCGTTAAAAAGCCCTTCATAGACGGAAGACTCGGCAAAAGACCAAAACGGCGGCAGCCGCACCGCCTCGCCCACCCGACAGCGCGTTGTCTTGTGTCTTCTCCAGGATGCCCGTCGGGTCTGAGATGAGCGAGTAGAAGTTGAGCAGCTTGTACATGTTCTGCCAGCACTCGGCCGACGGCTCGCTCTGCTCCGACACCGTGATGGAGTCCGAGTCGTCCATCTGGATGGTCATGTGATCCGCCACCTCCCGCGAGCCTTTGCGCGAAGCCTTGGACGTGCGCCTCTCGGACCTGCCCAGCGAGCTCCGGCCCCGCGGCTCGCGGCTGCGCGGCAGAGTGTCCAGGCCCGACCCGGCGCCCACGCCGGCCCCTCGCTTGCTCTTCTGGCCGCCGAGGCGCGGCACGCCGTTCAGGCTGCCGCGAGAGCTGCGGCTGAAGTCGGACGAGCGGAACTCGCGGTACGGGCGGCCCTTGAAGGTGGGCGTGGGCGAGGCGGAGCCGGCCGTGTAGCGGTTCAGCTTGATGTCCGTCTGCGTGGCTTTGATGTCGTCGATCATGGTGCTGAACTGGTGGATGAGGCGCACCAGCGCCATGTCCACGTGCTGCCGGATGGCCTGGCAGGCCAGCGTGAAGTGGCAGTGGACGCTGGCCTGCGGACGCCGGCTCAGCTCGTGGAAGGAGAGCGCGCTGGCCGACGGAGCAGACGACATGCACTTCTCCAGCACGACGGCGTTGACGCTGAACGTCTCGATCATTAGCGCCGGCTTGAACTCCAACGGCGGGAGGTTCACCATGCCCTGCCTGCGACACACACACACACACACAACTATAATATCAATCTTATCAAACGGCTTGGAGCCTGATCACAGTATCTGGGCTGGTGTTGATCTGAAGCTAAAAGGAGGTGTGTTACCTGCGCACTCTCTTGTTCTTCCTGTCTTTGCTGGTGTCTGAATCAACAATGTCGGCCCTCAAACACTCCAGAGTCCCGCTGAAGGACAGGTGCTCCCCAAAATACATCTTATAGCTGAGTGGTGGCGCATCCTGAGGCTGGATTCCAGTGTGACTCAGCAGAGGTTTAAAAACCACCTACACACACACACACACACACACACACACACACACACACACACACACGCACGCAGTATTTTAGAGTAAATGTTTCTGTACACACAGCATCCTTCACGTGTATGCAGACAGATGTAGTGGCAGTGTGACCAGGTGTGTGGGTGTGTGTGTGTGTGTGTGTGTGTGTGTTCACCTGTGCATCAGCCAGCTGCACAGCAGCAGGGCAGAGATTGGTCTCATCTTGCTCTAGAAGGTCTTCCTGGCTGGTGCTGTGCTGTGAGTGAGAGTGCTGAGAGTGTGTGTCCATCGTGTTCTGATCACTTGACAGGACTGTGTTGAAGTCAGACGCTGAGGGGATGGTTGGGAGCACACCTGCAGAGGCACGACATACCATTCCTCAGTGGGCAGAAACGCTCCACCCACGCACTCCACCCACGCACTCCACCCACGCACGCACACACACCTCCAGTCTGCAGGCTGTTGTGCTGAGAGCGGTTGAGGGGAGACTCCTGCACGTTGCCCCCTGAACGGTTTCCCACGGCGATGGACATCCAGTTGTAGAAGCTGACGGACGACGGCTCAGACAGGAGAGGATGCTCGGTCAGCACATCTGTGCCCAGGCTGTTACCTAAGCAACACACAAATGTGAGACTCAGATTACTGTAAGACCTGTACTGCAACAGAATGGTGAGGTATATATTTTGAAACTGGGTTTGTACCTGTTCGTGTCAGAGAGCTGCTCTTGGCTGCCGCTGGCTCACTATTGCGAGGAGGTGTGGCTTCCAGCAGATTATGAAGACTAGGGAAACTTCCCGTCAGGTAGCTTAGCAATGACTCCTTGCGTGGGCTATGATTGGACTGCATCCCTGTCCGACTCACATGAGCCGGCGAATCAGCTGCCGTGTCTCCACTTGTGTAACTAAGAGACTGGTAGGGATGGGACCCCTGAAAACCAACAACAGAGTTCAAGTTAATGACACAGCACACTTCTTTAAACAAACAAACAAAAAAATTGAAATTAGAAGACTAATAACATACCACGTACCTTAATCTTAAGACCAGACTCATTGTGTGTGTGAGATTTAGACAGCTTCCTCATGATCTCAACACCACTCACAGGAGCCGAGTTTCCAGTTGGGGCGGGTCTACTACATACACCCTCCAATAGCATTGTGTGTTCACTAACAGTGCCTAAACACAGCACCACATGCAGAGAAACATGTAATAAAGATGCTCACTACACTGCTGGATCATGTAACGTTTGCTGCACACGTGCATGCGATACCTGCATCGAACTCGAACTCTACTCCATCAGCACTGGTGTCACTCTGAAGGGCAGCTCCACTATCCACACACATGTTGGGGTCCATGTCTGTGGGGGCGGGCTCCTTGGGTTTTGGCAGCTGATTGGGTCGGAGCAGGCCAACTGCCTTAAAGGCTTGAGTGACGACAATGAACTTCATCCACTGACGCGCCAGAGCGACCAAACCTTTCTTCAGTGTGACCAGAGCAGGAAGGCCATCATTCTGATCAACAAGAGAGAAGTTCGAATGTGAAATCACACACACACACACACACACACATACACGCACAAAGTAAAAGCATCGATTCTTACCATAGTAGCCTCCTCTATAATACTGTAATCTGCTTGCTGCAGGTAGCGGTGTAAAATGTTACACAGTAAACAGGAAGGGTTTTCATGAAGGTAGCGTGCTCGCTTGGTCACGCGGTTGTACTTGCTCCGTAATGGAATGTGAATGCTCTTCTTCTGTGATGGAAAAAGCACACAAACATCATCAGATCAGTAGGACCACCTCAGAGCTGAAGGAGCTGAACGCACTCCATGCCAGAGGAGGTTCCTGACCTCCAGGGCCTCGGTCATGATGCAGCCCATGACGGCACACACGCGCAGCGTGGACTCCATGTCGAGTTTCTGCAGTGAGGATTTCAGCTGGTCGATGGGCACTAGCCATGCACCAACAGCAGGGGTCGCTGTGCTCAGCAGGTTCAACTGTCTGTTAAAAGCCATTACAGTGGAAAGTGTTCATCTTGGTTTAAGCGATGGAGTTTGCTAGGAGCCACATGAACTTCCCCTTTTACCGTATGACTGTTGCTGTGCGAGTTTATACCTGGACATGGCTTGAGTTTGCGAGCGAATGTTAGTCGGAGCGGCAAAACTGAACCAGATCTCCTTTATGGTGAGCTTCATACTGCTGGAGTCAGGGGGAGGGGGCAACAAGGGGAGGTCCTTCTTCAGGTCATCAGACTCCACCCCTTCGTCCTGAACAGACCAACATTCAAAGCCTGTGAGAAAGGATTATGCCACAGAGCCTGGCTACCCAAGGTCAAAGGTAAAGCATCATTACCTGCTCGTCAGAGTCGGAGTTGTTGTTGGGTTCAGATGTGGGGCTGTGTGCGTCGTTGGGCAGGTTGTCATCAGATACATCTGTGCTGTAGCCACTTCCTGTCTGAGAGCCACTGGAACCATTTGATTTAGAAACACGGCCCTTAACACCAGCTTCCGTTCCACTCATCACTCCGAACGCACTGTAGAGCACCGCCCCTGACTGCCGTCCCCCTGGTAAATGAGACAGTGAGCAAATGCACGCACACACATATGCGAGTTTACTTCACGGATTGACTCTAATTACCGACAAAGCAATGTAACCACATTCGTAGTTAAGGACAATACCTTTGACGGTGAGGTTCTCAATCCCACACTCAAACATAATCCAGCCCCATTTCTCAGGGCTCGCCCCAGAGCGCGAGGGGTCAGAGCCGTGCTCCGGCATGTGGTCCGTGGAGACTGGAGGTTCCGTCTCATCCACTAAGGCAAAGTCGTCCGTCTCTTCCAGGCTGAAGAGGACTTTGGACTTCTCAAACGGAATGGCAGTTATAGCACTAGCACCCAGATCTGCAATCACAACCCAGACACGCGGCTCTCCTGTCAAGTCTCATCAGGTAACCGACAGTAGTTCATGCATGGAGTGAGCGTGACGTGAGATCTGGGTGTCCACCTGATGAGTCCAGCCCCCTCAGCTGGCTGTGGATGCGATGGATGTTGAGTCTGGCTGCGATCTCTTTGCCTTTCTCCACACCAGCGTTGGAGCGCAAGGAACCGCTGGACTGAGGGGCCATCTTGGAGGCTGATGAGAACTTCTCCAGCACTGCGGAGGTCTTCTCCGTGTCCTCCACTATTCCCCTGTAGGTTACACCCGGTTAAACACACACCCGCATTTAACTACATTCACCTTAAAAGTCCTTCTCTTCACCCCATGTATTGAAACACTCACGTTTATCCATTACATACTACCCTCAGAATCTGAGAGGCACATAAAGTGACAGAGAAGTAAAGAGTGCACATGGACACACACTTCCTTATACCTGTTCATTCGGAGCTGGGTAGCAATTCTGTCAAAGCAAAGAGCCACAAGAGAGACATGTGTGATGCTCTTATTAGAAGGAGAGCCCTCTTCTACTGAGGCCTGCAGCACACAAAGATTCACCTGCAGACACACACACCCCACGGTCAAGTCCACAGTCAATGTCAGCCAAGAGTTGTTCAATGTCTGACAGAAGCACAGACTCGGATACCTTTGGGATGGTAACATTAGCTTGCAGGCCCTTTATTTTCACATTGTCTGGTTTGATTGACAAGTCGGTCTGGCCGTGAGGCGTGTTCAGGGATCCTGGAGTGGTGCCTTCAGTCTTAGAGATTTTATGCTCTGGCTTTCCAGCACTCTGCAATGCACACATATATGTTCAAAGAACTACAACCGATGCGTTTGTGTTTATTTATCTCGGTTTCACCAAAGCAGAGATACACGCCTGGACCGCGTCCACGGTTACTTACGGACTCGGTCACAGTGGACTTGCTGATCTGATATGCCTCATTCAGCACTTTGCCATGCAGGTCATCTAGGATGGAAGCTGGATGACGCATACTGGCAAAGTGCACCATGGACTTGATGTACCTGCAGGACACAACACGGCAACACTGAGTTTACATTATGCCATCCATTAAAGTTGATGAATAAACCTATTCCCAATGGAGGTTCCCAATGGAGTACTGGCCTGTCGAGCGCTTCTGCCACCAGGGGTGTGAGCACCACGTTGACGGCCCCCTTCACCTCTACGATAGCAGTGGTCCTGGTCTGGGCCAGGGGCTGATCCATGGTCCAGTCTTCCGTGGTTGTGTCCTCATCTGTGTTTTCCATTGCTCGCTTGTCAAGGGGGGTATAGGGAGTGCTAAACACACACGGGTACATAATAAATAAACATGCTCAGTAATATATGCGCATAAATGTTGATGGTAGCTTTCTGCTCCGACACAGTGATCAGTGTTGTGGTGCACCATGTCACTTTACCTGCTTAAATCTCCCATGAGCTGAACCCCTCTGTCTAACAGTGAGCTGGCAGACAGACCTGCTTTCACCATCTGCAGAAGACCAGAGAAACCACATGGTATGTCATGACATAATAAAAGTTTTATTTGACAGTTAATATGAGCTCTAGAAATCAAACACACACACACACAC
>JAOYMR010000008.1:10354179-10367051 GCA_025802075.1 Tenebrosternarchus preto
TCTCTCTCTCTCTCTCTCTCTCTCTCTCTCTCTCTCTCTCTCTCTCTCTCTCTCTCTCTCTCTCTCTCTCTCAGACCGACCACAGAGCACTTCGAAGGATAAAGAAAAATCATTCAGTATTGTCCTGAGCCATAAACCAAGTGATTTTACATTAAGGTAGAAATCAGTCATTTATATTCTCTAAAATCATCGTTAAAGATGTCTAAAGGTAGTGTGTTTGAGTGGGCAAAAGGTCAGACTGTGCATTGAAGGCTTGTCTATTTAGATAATTCTTCCGTGACTTAATGGGCTGACAAAGAGGTATAGGCATTCAGGTTGTCATGGTAACAATAGTGTGCAGCACCGTTAGCAGCACTTTTAGGCAGCGCCTAGCAACCGTCTCCATGTATCTAATGGCCATGTTACTAGACAGCACCATGAAGAAGGCATCTGGGTCCATTGGCTGTCTGTCATAAAGGGTGTTGCCTCCAGATTGCTTCATAACATGTGAGTAACAGCTCATCCAGAGTATTTCAACTATATTTGCCCAAGTCTCTGTATTTGTACATGTAAGTAAGAAAGTCAAGTCTGTCTTCATACATTTACACAAAGGCTCTCGCCTGATCGGGACTCATTGCACTCACTAGTACTTGTCATGTCTGCTTTTTCCTGAGCCGTTACATCTGCCCTGGTGATTTCCCTCTGCTCTGCTCATCCTTTTAGCCTTCACTGGTGTGGAACAGTGGAGCTGTATGTGTCCTGTGCCACGCTCTCTCACAGGGGAAGGAAGGGGGCTATTATTTCTATATCAGCCCTTCTAATGCCAACAGCCTGTTTACACCAACTACACAATGTGACTAGTGCATTAGTGCACTGAAGCTGAAAACAGTGCAGTCCCTGCTGCTGAGTCTGTCTGGGCTCCAGCCTGGGCTTCCCAGCACAAAACCTGCTTAACAGACCTGCAGGCACGAGCCTCACAAACTGCCTGTGACCTGCGCTCTGTGTGGAGAGTGACTATGTCCAACGGCCCCAGGAGATTGGAGAAGAGCCCTGAGATTTATGACTTGGGATCAGCTAGAAATGCACTGATGCTCCAGAACCCTTTGTTCCCTCATTTCCCTGTTCGGCAGGCTGACAGGGTATCAGGCTGAAAACTCTTCAATTCCTGCCCCCCCCCCAACCCCCCCTTCCCCCATGGAGATATTATTGGAAAAGGGGGCAAACGGTGGCCAACACCTTAGTCATTAATGGAGTTCAAAGTCTAAATACCAAACAGAGGTAAAAAGCTTAGAGAGGTTGGAGTTTTTTCTCAGAATAGTTTAGATAGGAGAGGTTAAGGAATTCTTTTAAGTACAGTTTTTGTGTTTTTAGGTCAAGAATGACAAAGTATGACAGTTTGTAACTTCATAAAATCATGAGCCATTATGAGATACATAATCTCTGTCTCTCACTTCAGTTCATCTTTCTATCCAGACAGTAGACAGTTCCTCGGGTCCGGCCGAAGGCTAAGCTCATGCATCAGCTCATGCTGCGATTGGTCTCAGAGGGAATGTCACTCACACAGAAAAGCCACACCCACTTGGGCTCTCGTTCCTCAACTCACTCTAAAGGAGCACATCAAAGCAAAGCTGCAGATAGTCAAGACACTACACCCATCTAACAGCACAGACATAATCAGTGACACCACACCCCCCAACACATGAACAGCAAAAGATTAACCTCATTACAGATAGTTGGATAACCTCTGCTGGTTATATAAACTGGGTTGGTTATACAACCTGGCTACTTTGGGTGTTTTGTAGCTTTTTTCCTTTCCAGACACAGTGCTGTTAGAGCTCAGCTCTCTCGTGGCCTTTGTCAGTGCAGCTAGTTTTGATTGCACAGCAGCAGCCCTGTACTGGGAGCAGAGACCACCTCACTCCTTACCTGGCCTCAGTGCATGGGACCACTGATACCAAGGACTGAGATTCAGTAGAGCAGTAGAGCTCACCTCTTCACTGCAGAAAGATGACCAGCTATACATAATGTATTTGGACTTATTTTTCTGACACAGTATTGGCACTGTTTCCTCCTGAGGTTTTGCATGGAAATGATGGACAAATTTTAAATGGAATGGAAGTTTGACCAAATAGAGTTTTTTTGTAGTTATTGTATTTGTTTGTTAGAGATAACATCAGACTAGAATATGGTGCAATATCAGGAAGATGGAGGCAATACCGAACACTGACCTATCAGACTAGTACTAAGAACTGGATTCAGGAATCGTAAACACAATCAAGCTGTATGATTCATATTTATTTTCTTTGGAAAATATACCCAGATATTTAGTATGTAAAAACATTTGAGCAGCATTTGACAGAACATCAAAAAAACAGTTTCACAGATTTCCACTGAGTCACAAACACCAGCCCCCAGAACCCACCATGTCAAATAGGCCTTCACATTGGAACATCTTCACGACGAAATGGCAGACGACTCTCTGCTTCCTCCAAAGGCTCTTTTAACTCGAGGATCTCGCAGGAGAGCACAGCGATTCGGAGCAAAACCAAACACTTCACAACACAGCACTGCTGAGGCTTCTTTTTTTTCAGTAGATACTTTGCTTGTTGGGGAAGACAACTTGAATTTTTGCAGCGATTTGAAGGTTAATAATAATAGAACTTAAATATGTATATAAATAGATTTCCCACCCCCCCTCACAAATACGAGCTTTATACAACAACTCAGCCGCTTCGTGTGTCTGCACCCTCCAAGCAATGCTGTCCACAGCATAGGAGAAAATGCAGTTATTCTTCTTGGACAAGTGGTTTCTGTTTGAATAGTGTGTATAAAGTCTCACAATTTAACACATTCTTGAAATACAGGCTGTCACACACATGCCCACTTGTACACTATATTTTTATACACACGCATACACGCATACACACTGAAACACACATCTCCAACTGGTGCACTGTTTAACTCCATAACCCCTACTGGCCACAATATCACTGTTTATTTTTCTTTGTTTCTTCACTTCTTCTCTGTCCATTTCCGTTCTTGTCCCCACTCTGTGTCTTTTTTCTCTCGCCATCTCGCGTGGTTTGACTGTCAGCATATCATTATCAATTATCTTCTGCCTCTTCGAACTGCCCGGCTCTCAGATCATCTTCATGTTGACTCGCCGGGGGCCGCTGGTCTCCGTGAGATCACTGTGGGCCCCTTTCCTCTTGCGGGGGACGTACTGGATGTCAACGCTGCCCCTGTGTTTGCCTTTGCCCCGGCTCCAGGCAAAAAGCAGCAGGAAGCAGAAGAGGACTACTCCCAGGAAACTGAGGCAGCCCATTGCTGTGGAGACTAAGATGGTGGTGAAGTCCAGCACCATCCGGATGGTGTACCGCTCGGTGCTATTGGGCATGGAACTGTTGTAGTCGGGGTCGAAGAGGAAGCTGCGGTTGGCATAAAGCGCTCCATCCCTGATGCCCAGGCTTTTGACTGACAGTGTCACCGACAGGGTGGCATTGCCAGCTGGGTTGGACGCCACGCACACGTAAATGCCGCTGTCCTGAGGCTCTGCCACCCGGAACTCCAGCGAGCCGTTGCCATGGACGACCATGCGACCCGTGCTCTTGGTGGTGATGTGGCGCCTGTGTGGCGTCAGCCAGGAGACTGACGGAGACGGTGCACCGTCTGCTGTGCAGGACAGCCACGCCCTCTGGCCCTCCTCTGCCTGTGCTGGGTATGTCGACATGGAGATGACCCTGGGCTTGGTGCACACCACGTGTCGGGACAGCAACGGCTCCACCACATCGCCAAAGGGTTTCCCAGCGAGGGCGGCAGGGGCGCTGCACTGAGGCGGCACGTCCCCGTACAGCAGGGGCGGCGTCTTCTGCAGCAGCCAGCGCAGGCGGCAGTCACACACCAGCGGGTTCTGACCAATCAGGAGGCTCTGCAGAGGCACCGAGGCAGGCAAGGTGGTGCGCTCCAACGTGGCGAGCCGGTTGGAGGAGAGGTCGAGCAGGCGCAGCGATGCTGCCCCCTGGAGGGCCTGGGCTTCTACACGCACCAGCTGAGCCTGTCGCACACGGAGCACTTCCAGACGCTCCAGGCTGCGGAGCCAGCCGGCCGGCAGCACCCTCAGACGGCTGTACGACAGGTTCAGGTGAGTCAGGTAGGGCAGGTGCCCGAGCGCCGGTGCCACCGACAGATTGGTGTGGGTAATGAACAGAGTGCTGAGGTTGAGGCCCTGCAGCACCGGGGTGGGCACGGCCTCCAGCGCCGGCCAGCGGTCCACCTCCAGGTGGCGCAGTCGGCTCAGGCCCTTGAAAGCTCCGGGCAGCAGGTCGGCGATGTCGAGCTCCCGCAGGCGCAGGTTGGAGAGGCCGTGCAGGTGGGCGAGCGCGTGGGCCGGCACGGTGCTCAGGTTGCAGCGCTGCAGAGTGAGCGAACGCAGGGCCTGCAGGCCGCTGAAGGCGCGCGGAGCGATGAACACCAGCTCGTTGTCGCTGAGCTCCAGCACGCGAAGCCGCCTCTGCTCCTCGAAGCCGTAGTCCAGCAGGATGACCAGCCGGTTCTGGCTAACGTCCAGCAGCGTCAGCTCGCCGAGGCCGGCCAGCGCGCCCCGCGGCAACAGGGTGAGCTGGTTGCTGCGGAGACGCAGCGTGCGTAACCGGGGCTGCGCCCTGAAGCTGCCCGGCTCCACCGACGAGAGCAGGTTGTTACTGAGGTCCAGCTCCTCCAGCAGCAGCAGGGCAGAGAAGTTCTGCGGCGTGATGGTGCGCAGGCGGTTTTTGCTCAGGTCCAGCACCCGCGTCTCTATGGGGATGCCCTCGGGCACCTGCGCCAGCCGCTTACGGTGGCACAGGACGGAGCGCGTGGGCACGGAGCACTCACAGCGGGCGGGGCAGGTCTTGGCAGGGTGCGGGAGCAGGAGGAGCGGCAGGAGGGAGAACCCCACGGCGCAGGAGAACAAAGAGAACAGCATGACCACCTGCAGGGCAGGAAAAGGAAGGCGGAAAAAGAACAATAGAAATGTGATCATATGACAGCTGCCCAACTGAACAGACATAAATGTACTGAAAGAGTCCAGATGAACCCACTCACTCACTCTCTCTCTCTCACACACACACACACACACACACACCTACACTCTCAAATGCTTCTGCTGTCATACACACACGCAACAACAGTCATCTGCACTACATTCTAGTCCCTCTTTGCAAGACATCTACTCTTGACAGAGATAAACCATGCTTTGTATTGATCGTGACACATGCACACGCACACACACACATGCACACACACCCACACACCTCCACTCACATGCGCATAAGCCCTCCTATCAGCCAGACTTCTCCAAACATGCTATTACCATGGAAACCCCGAGTTCCCTTGGCACTAGCCCTGCCTTGCCGATCTGAATCAATAAGAGGAAAAGTGAACCGCAGGCATTCCACAGGTTCCACACGACACTGACCCCTCGGGCACACGTGCACGCTCACCGCCACACGTGTGACGCCTCTCTACCAGCGCCTCTACGTACCGTGTGCTTTTACTGACCGATTCATCATCTGGCTGAAGTGAAAGGAGGAAAACAAGGCAAAGTGCCTGTATCCTCCCTTGCTGAAAGTACACGCTCGTTCATTAATGCCATTAAAAATGAATGTCTTTTCCCCCCCTATACGAGGAGCCTCACAGCACACTCTGTGGCTCCCTGAAGAGGAGCATAGAATCTCTCACCTCGCTCTTACCACGCCTTCCATTGGCTCACCATTTCAGGAGGGTGCTGTTCACCACCCGCCTCTCGCTACCACTCTGGCATCTGCGGGGTAATTCAGAGCTCCTCTTAATCACTCGTCCCTCTTTTAGACGCAGCACTAATCACACCCACGTATCTGGAGTGGTTTCACGTCTGTCATTAATTATGATGCTGGGGAAACACATCTACTGTATGGCGGACTGTTTCTATGAAATCTCTTTTCAGTGCTATTCAGATGGTGATTAATTTTTTTGGGCGGGGGGTCTGGCAGGGATGGGATTTTGTTGTTTTAAATGCATTAAAACAGACCTATGCTGACATGGGCTTCGTGTGCTTGGAAAACTTAGTCAGCAGTGTACTCTCCCTATTGCTCCTGAATGGCCATAAAGAGAAATGACAGACCTCAGTGATCATAACAGTGATTAAAGAATGAGGCACTTATCTCTGAGTGAGTGCCATCGGGCCCCATCGTGTAAGGCAGCAAAAATCTATGAGGAATATCTAGACCTAAATAAAGACTACTAGGCACAAATCATGCTCAAAATATTACAGCCTATGGTATCACTTTAACAATATTAGAATAATTCATCACTCCTCCAATCGCTTGAATAGATCTTTGTTGTAGGCAATTCATTGTAGGTTTCTTAATAGATGACAAATGTTTTAATAAAGGGCTACGCTTTGTGCATTTAGGGGAAATAAACTGAAATTTGTCACATTTAACATATAGAAGGGGGACATACGGACACATGGGAATTCATTGAGTTACTAAAAAGCTTTAGGCACAGATTGCAGACTCGTTCACATTCTTAATCCAAACAGCAGAGAACGCTTTGACGCAAACGGAGAGCACTCAGCTGCCTCGCTCTATTCGATTACTCAAGAGCGATTAGCAAGCGCAGTAGTAGGCTTTCCTTTCAAATCAATATCGGTGGGTGCCACGCCATTTGTCACCGTATCAGCCTCCGTGGGCTCGCGAGACTGCAAACGGCCTTGAGTGTCGGAAAAGCATTGCCGGGGCCTGACAGTTTCATTCACGGCTCTGGCTCCTTTGCTGACTGCAGGCCTGAAGTCTGCCTGTCAGCGGAGACAATATCAAAACATAAAACGAGGATACCTGTGCGAAACGTGTTGGGGGTACCAGATACTAAGGCCGTGGATCGTTAACGAGAGAAGCTCGCTCACCGGAGTAGTTTATTAAGTTTTAATGAGTTACTAATTCATTTAATTCTAGTGGAAGCTTAAGGCCGATGTAACGACAGTAGCCTCAGCTGGAGCACATGAGTGGTGATGTAATTCGTCCTAAAGTTGACAGGATCAGAGAGGCATTTAGACGTCAAATTAATCACTTAATCAATTAATCAGCATACGCAGCACGACAACTAAGATCAACTACATATTCTTGTGGAGACTACCAGGAGAGAGCGGAGAGGCGCACGGCATTCTGGGAGTCTTAGCGGACTTTATACAGTTAAATTACATGTTTGTCAAAATGATTGATTTATGTGTATGCCTTAATGGTGTCATTTTTAGTTGATCGTGTTTGAAATGTTGTCTGCCTTGCAGTCTCCAGATTTCACAGTTCAGCAGTCCCTTTTCCCCTCGTTTGTTTGGTGCTAGTCTTTGTTAAGACTGCAGTATTTTAATAAAGAGCGTTTCTTCGAGCTGAAGTGTCGTTTCTTGGCTCTGTTTTCCCGCCGGCGATACAATATCAAAAATATCGAGAAGACGAGCACAAGATTCGCTAGGTCTATTTCTCTCCCTCTCTGTAAGCACACAAAACATTTTCACATTTATTTTCACATTCTTCATGAATGTAACAAATTTTAAGCACCTCAAAGCACGTCTCTGTGTTGCTGTTGTTAATGGCTCTGACTACTGTATTTTTCATGGTATCCAGGAGAGTTTATTCATTTTCTTTCAGATGTGTGTGAGTAAAAAAAAAACAATTAAATGTCTATCACCTCTGTCACAGGCTTTCTTCCTAAGAGCTCAGATTTGAAGCTTGTGGTTTCTATTACTTTGTCTAATTTTAGTTATCTAATTTTAGACTCATCCATTTTTCATTGAGTGAAACCACCAGTCACCGAGAGCCAGTCTCCCACAGGACGCGTGTGTGTGTGCGTACGTGTGTATGCGTTTACACGTGTGTATCTTTCTGTGACTGTTAGAAAGGAAAAAGAAAACAGTAAGGTTGTGCTGGCGAAGTGTGACGTTGAAATCTGCACATATGTTTAGCACACGTGTGCTGTGCAGACGTGACCTTCATCCTACAGGGTCTTCACACATGTTTAATTCAGTGATGCAGGAACTACGTTTAGTGATCATTTCATAGGTATGAATCCATGTATAGCTGCCACAACCTCTATGTAATCCCTTCTGACAGGCTGTTGTGGGATCTCTAAGGGAGTCTGATTGAGCCCTGTTGAGCACTATTGATCTCTTGCTATTGATCTCGGTGTTATTACACATTCACTTCTTCATACGTCTCTCATATTGCATGAGGCAGAAACACTGGTGCTGCTCACCCATGGCAACCTGGCTGTCACTCAAGCCCCTAGCACTGCATGTTTCACTCCCCCAGAGCTCAGGTGACATCCCTGGGAGTGCGTTACGCCTGCGTGCACACGTGGGCACGTGTCTGTGTGTTCTCTCTGATATTTTGATATTATTGCATGCTTTGGTAGTAATGCATTGACATAAAAAAAAAACACCTACCATAATGACTCTCATGGGAGAAAGTGTGTGTGAGAAAGAGAGAGAGAGAGAGGGAGAGGAGTGTGTGAAGAGAATTTTCATTTCGGTGTGGGCAAGTCTGCATTAAAGTTTTTACTCTCTCTAGTGTAACTCTAGCAGCCTGTGACAAAGGGGTGGAATATGGTAATGTGTTCTGTTTCATATCACATGGTTTATAATCCTAACACAGATGGACACAAACATAAAATCCATATGCACATCAATTACACATTTTTTTTTGTCCGTGTTTCTCTTTGTGAATTAGTAATGGAAGCAACACCATCTCTCATTCGCTTTTTTAAATATCTTCGGCATCTTAATTTACATGTGCAGCACTTGGCAAACACTTTTATCTAAGTGACTTACATATTTATCAGCGTGAGGGTACATATGGTCTGCTGGAGAATCAAACCCTTGACTTTGGTTTTACTAATGCCATGCTCTCCCTTCCCTACAGGAGGTACTTTTGTAACATCACACAGTGAGCATGCTAACAGTCCATATTTTCCATGTAAATTTATGCCAAAAGAATATTACTGGGGCTTTAATGTGTGAGCTGTTTATTATCAGAGAGACAATGGAATAATGGACAGGAGAGGTAGGCAAAGAACTGCAATATCTAAAGGTATGAAACAGATGCAAGAGACAGAGAAAATCATTTCTCAAAAGTATTTCTAAAATGAGATGGAGATATGGACAGAATAATGACAGCAAGCAGGCATGAATCACTGCTTCATTACTTTACCTGCCTGCCTTAGGTAATCACACTAATGTGGGTGCAGTCACGTATGTTGTGCCAATAGTTACCTTTTCTCTTTTATTGCACATCTGTGTGTGTGTGAGTGTGTGCCAGATAGAGAAGGAAGGAGGGAGGGAGGGAGGGAGGGAGGGAGAGAGAAAGTGTATGTGTGCTTGCATGGGAGGGTCATTCCTATTCATATCTATTCATATTGTGCTTCTGGTTTATTTCTGTGCTGCATCTACACACAATACTCCGAGTAAAACAGTTCTCATATTCAGAAAGTGCAGGAGAGAAACAGACAGAGAGAAAGACAAAGAGACGGAGAAAGAGAGAGAGCTAGTGAGAGAAACAGAGACGGAGAGGGAGACGGTGAAAGGAAGGTTTGATGAGCTGATGACCACTCTAGACATGAACCCTGCAATGCAAATTATCCCTACAGGTGAAGCAGTAACCCTCACCTCACTACGCACATCTAAATGCATACATATTTATTATGTGTGGTCTATATACGTACATTGAAATCAGTCTATTTCAATGCCTCCTGACTCACTCACAGAGCAGTCTATCACAAACATATCCCCAAAGTGGCCATTAGTACTTCTTCCAGAACAACAATAGAATTACACTGGTGGGAAATTAAAAAAAAAGAATAAAAACAGTTTCCTGCGTGTTTTAGAATATTACGTGGCAACTGCAGCCGATCACATGTTTATATTAGCGGTTGCTATCTCCTTTTTTGCTCATGTCTGATCTCTATACGCACGGCGCAATAATGCAGGCCTCCTGATGAAGCCTCCCTTTCCTCTTATTCACCATTTTGATGTTACTAACGTAAGAAGACACAAAGACATTGAGCGAGGTCATGCCGGTAGAAGCAGCTGGGACTAGCTGCCTCACAAGCTGCCTCCTAGCTGCCTCACACTGCACTCCTATTGTAGTAGTAACACGGGTTTGGCACAGGACAAGAGCTCCAGCTCCCCTTGAAATCTCTGATTACTGCTGAGAAATCTCAGCACCGTTGTGCATGTACACCAAGTCCCACACACATCAAACACAGACTAAGGGTATTTCTCCAGCTTTCAGTACAGAACAACTAACTGAACAACTGACTGTAACATTCTGATACACTGAAGCCACATGATGACTCATTGTTGAATAAGAAGAAGAAAAAATGCTGCAAAACATTTTTAAACAAAACTATTTTGTCTCACAGGAAAATAAGATTTACACTTACTGTGTTTTATAACTTGAAGTGTTTAATGTGTGATTCAGACTGCACTGGCTAAGCAAATATTGTTTGAATTTTAGCTTACCGATTCATAATCATTTTCTAAGGAAGTACACAGCCCAGAAGTCAAACCAAGACTATAGCTTCTTCTCCTTCCTGACACACTCACTGATGTATGGTTTCTCCTCCTGTGACTAATCCATGCTTTTCATGTAGATGTGGAGTTCAAAGGTTCTACCTGCGAATTTCTGTCTCTGCAAAACAAGCTAGTTGTTTTCTGCCTTTATTGTAACAGAAGAAAATCATATTATTCAGACAGCTGCAACCATACCACTCTCTTAATGAATTTATTGGGAAGGAAAGAAAAGTAACGGGAAAATTAAGTTTTCAAAAAACAAGAAAGGCAATTAAAAATAAAAAAGGGAAATAATGAATTACTAAGATTAGCTACTCACCAAAGACCTTTACCTTTAACTTTTCATTTTATTTAAGGACTTCATACATTAGTGATAGCTAACATTAAGTCTGTGGACCTACAAATCAGTACAAGGTCAGCATGAACTGTGAAAAATCTTTCTAAGATTTATTAATAGAATGCAGTTTGCACTTCAGTACTGCAACAATGAAGCATAACTAATAGTCTGAATGACTTTCAATCAAATTCCAACCTTAGACCTTCTCTGTCTATGCTAAATAAATAAACCTGATACATGTGCTGAGATTATTTTCAGGTACATATTGAGAGTGCTTTGGCTCCACTGCTTAAAAGTTTCACAGAGGCTCCACTGAATGGATCTTGGACAGCCTACACACACAGACACACTCGTACACGGGCCCATCAGACAGCCCCCCCACACACATCTCCACACATACATATTCAGTTTCTAAGATGAATATATGCTAATTCATGCACACAATGCAGATTGCGAGTGGGACAGCTTCAGCTCTTCGGAGAGTGGTTTGTTCCCAAAACAAACTACCAAGCCGGCAGGAATAACAAGTACCTGGCCTCGTACGTCTGTGCCATGCAGTGCAAAGAAACAACGGTCATAGTAACAAATACACTAATGATCACACTCAGCCCCTCTCGTGCTCGGAAGTGGCACGGATGTGCCCTGCATGCTGGAGCAATCTTACAGGACCCTGGGAGCGCCGTTCACAGACTGCAGCTCCAATTTTTTCATGCCCACAGGGGAGCTAGGACAGGTAAGGGTAAGAAAAGTAGCAGGGATAAAATATCACAGAGTAATAAAGAGTCTGAAAACTAACCATCAGAAAATGAATCACAGTGTTCTAAATGAATTGTTTTGAGTTGCTTGGCCTTGCACAGCGCACCCTGGAGGACATGCTGGTAACCGTGGATGGGGCAGCAGGGCAAAAGAGCTGGGTGTGCTCCATGGGCCACTAGAAGACATGTCACAGAATTGTCATGATTATTGATAAATATAATTACATTCAAGATACCTGAGAATCTTCCATTCTCTCTTTAAAGGCTAAACTCGCACCATATTTGCACCTAAACCTAGTTTATATTTTGTTCAGTAAAGAAAGAACCAAGTCTGTTCTTGAAACTGAAAGATCTTTAAAAATCCTCTCAATTTACATAACAAAACTGTACCAGCCCCAAACCAGCATTCTATCCATTAGCTTTGGCAGCCAACTGAGGTAAGTCAGAAGGCTACTAATTCCCTATACCTACCCTCCATCACACATACCAAACACGTTCCTGATGGCATTCTGACAGGTACAGCCCTATTCCTGACAGGTACAGCCTTATTCCTGACAGGTACAGTCCTATTCCTGACAGGTACAATCCTATTCCTGTGGCTGTGTGTGTAATTTGCAGAAGGGCTTAGATTTACATTTCTCATATCAAATGACAATTCAGATCAACTGTCAGACTTATTAGCTTGGCTACTAGAGCACAGTCTGGTGCTTAACCACACCCCCCAGGGTCATTACACAGTGTCTGTTGGCACCATTTTATTGATATGAGAGCAAGCCTACAATTCGATAAACTGAACGTGAATACCAAGTTTCTTGGTTTCTTTAACTGAATTCAGCAGTTTGAATTCTACTATTCTTTGCTCTTAACAGAATTCTCAATCATATAATTGCATTTCATGAAATAATTTTAAATAAACCTTTTATTTTATTACCTTTTTAGCAACTATTTAAAAAATAAAAGACTGCTATGACTCCTTTAATGTTGATATTACAGCACATGAATTCCTAAGCAGTGTCTAGAATAAACCATAAAGGAGCTATAAAAAAAACCAGTTTTGGTCATCGTTTGGTCGTACATTTATTTATTTATGTGGCTCTCAGTTCACCCACCCACACCCCATTTGCAAAGCTTAATAAAGCTTAAATGTTTTCCTTTTTCATTGATAATGACCCTAATTATAAGGACAGTCAAAGCTACAACAACACACAAGGCATTATCGATT
>JAOYMR010000008.1:10369400-10383897 GCA_025802075.1 Tenebrosternarchus preto
TTTTTAGTGTTTTTTTATTTTTTATTGTGTGTGTGTGTGTGTGTGAGAGAGAGAGAGAGAGAGAGAGAGAGACAGAGACAGAGAGAGAGAGAGAGAGAGAGAGAGAGAGAGAGAGAGAGTGAGTGAGAGAGAGATGGAGAGAATGGGGTCGTCATGGAGATATTCATCCATGAAGGGAAAGTAGGGTGAATGACAGAGAGGAGGGACTAAAGGACAGCACTACTCATGTACATACATCCACAGACCTAAATGCACTGTAGTGAATAATCTCTAATTCACACAAAGCGTATACACAAATAAGACCCATATAAAGACCCAGACTCACATACAGACACAAAGTAAACACAGATATATATATATATACACACACACACACAAACTCTCTCTCCATGTAAAATTCACATGCTCTTCCCCTTACTCTCTATAGCTGAACCCTGGGGGAGATTCTCAGTTCTGCTGTGTACTTCAAGGCACTGACTTAATGCTCCAGCCTTAAGATTAAAATAGCTGCTGCCAAATAGCCTAAAGTGGCCTCCTTCTCTCCTAATACAAGGACTAACGCGTCATATCCACAACTGACTCAACATGGACGCCAACTAACAGCCCTAGTACTGTAACAAACCATGCATTAAAACTGTCACAAGCACAAAGGTACTGCGTTGGATTCCTTTGAGTGGCTGCCTGTCTAACTCCAGCATGGCTTTTGCTGATGACAGCTGATGGCCTGCGGCAGGTGCAGTTTGCAGTTACAAACTGGAGTCCCATAAACGACATAAATGGATATCATGTAGCTTCCTAACGGCAGCACAGACTGATTCTCTTTCTCATCGTCTTGGGGACGAATTTATCTTACAGAAATGAAAGCTAATATGAATGCAGGTGGTTACACCTCAAAGCCCAACACACGTGGGACTCAGATGTATTCATCTACACAAATGTACTACAAGGAGACCCAAAACCGGACGAGGGTTATGGTTGCCACCTGTCCAGGTTTTCACTCAGACTGGCTTTTAGGTTCGTACGTTTCGGATGTGTGGTTTTGATGTCAATTTGTCAGGTACTTTGTGAGACAATTTTATGATAACAGCATTTCATTTGGTGTAAAATGTGTCGGTTGGTTGTGTGTAGACAGTGAAGACCACCACCTGAGTGCAAATAAGTGGGTGGATGATTTCCACTCAGATCTCTCATGACAGGTCATCACCCCTGAGGACGGTCAGAAAGCGAGACGAGGGATAGAGACAGAGAGATTAAATTAAACGGAGACATGGCACCGGAGACTGAGGTGAAGACAGAGCTTTTAAATTAAACCTCAATGCCTTTATTGTTCTAGAGTAATGGCCAGAAAGAGTCAGGGCAACCTGTAGGATTTATGCCACAAACATATTTCTTCCCCATAAGTAAGGACAAAGTTGAATGAATTATCGAAATATTGATATAGGAGAGCCTGTATCATGAGGAGTGGTCGGTCGACATGCATTTTGTAGCGTCAGACTTGTCAGTGTCATATGAAATTTGCGGTCGTGTGTTGTCGATGTGAGTTTAATTGCAGACAATCCTTCGATTTTCTCACAGTCCATATGTAGAGTATTACTTGCTAGTCAGTTGCCATGGGAAACCATCAGGCCGCATCAGAAAGAGCCCTCAAGGGATTCCCGCCACGAACAATTCCGTCCACGGAAACGCAAACGCACGGCTGAGAGCTTGTGCAGTCCAGGATGGAGATGCATCAGCAAGCGACTAGCATAAAGAAGCTCGATGGTTTAATCAATGCCAGAAATCATCCATTGTGACACGCAGAACCTTATTAACACGAACAACAACAACAAAAAAGACCAGAATTCAGGGGCTGGAGATGTATTGATAAAAATGAAAACAAGATAGTCTAGACGAGAAAAAAAGGACTCAGACCACACACTGGTCTGTGTGCGCCATTAGGCCTAATTACACTAAATTAGGCTAGTGTGTGTGTGTGTGTGTGTGTGTGCGCGCGCGCATGTAGGCTAAGTGTTACTTTAAAAGCTCTTTAGACCAGAATGTTTGGAAATAAGTGACCCAAAGAACACAACTACTCTTCACCTCGTTGCACGAAGACTACAGATTCGGTGATTTATTAAGACGGCGCACCCTGGAGAACAGGATGTGTTAGAATGAAACTGCATGGCAGAAGACCAGTAGGACAGAGTGTGTGTCCCGTGCTCTATACACACCTTGTGAGGGGACCATTTGGCCTTAAAATCCTTTTATTTTGGATACAGTTCACCTAGATTTAAATCTAAAAAAAAATCTACAATTTGTGCAAATACAGTACAAGGTTAAAACTGAAAACCTCCATGCTTATTGTTGAGGTGCATGAAAGCCTATCAACTCTTTTACCAAAAGGTTTTGTTGTGACATATGTATTTCTGACACCACACTTTATACTGTGCTTTATATACCACAATATACTTCATAAACCACAATATACATTATATACTATAACATACTTTGTAATAGTATATAATGTATATTTTACTGTATACACTTTATACAAAATGATATACTTTATATAATGTTCTCTGGGGCTGCCCCTTGGGACTGTCTCTGTGAGCCTGAGGAGACAGCAAATTAGAACAAGTCTCCATCTAGTGGCCATAACAAATGGTTTCTATACCACACCATAAAACAATGTTGTATGTATGTTTATATATGTATGTCTTTATGTGTGTTAAACAAAGCATACAAACATTGATGAGAACACCAGAGTGCTATGATGTTACATGGCACCTACTTCCTTTTGGAGTAGGTTTTAGGAAAAGGTTTTCCTCTTTTACAGGGTCTTACACCCACTACCTGTCTACCTCTCCAGTGCTGTCTATCCCATATTTTAATAGGGTTATATTGTGCTGTGGAAGCTCCTGTCATCGACTGTCATCGTGTGCATGAGGTGGTACCATCACACTTTATAGTAAAAAAAATATAAATACAGATATTCAAATAAAATGGCAACAACGTACATCGGTCAGATATGTTGTTAACTAAATGAGCAGAGCGAATCACTGTCATCCGTTTATCTGGGCTCAGTTTAGGCAACAGTCTCTCAGATGCTCTCAGCCCGCACATCATCTCCTCCTTTACGCCCAGCCAACAGAGCGGCTCAGTGCATTTACTGGTGCTGCTGGTGCACTGTGTGCTGGGACACCGAGGGGGGGGAGTGAGGGACGGTTGTGAGATGGAGGACGTTTCTGGTTAAGGGGCAGATATGGTTGAGTGCTTTACTGGTGTTGCAGGTGCACTGGGACACCAGAGCCGGCAGGCACAGACCGGCTCCCACAGTGCCTATGAAGAACCAAGCTCTCGAATCTCAGCTGCCAGTAGGGTAGTTATTACACCCAGACATGTACGCAACAATACTTTCATTTGCACTTTTGTGCTTCCGTAATATAAAAGTTTTAAATTGGATATCCATTAATTTCTTTAGAAGGTATGTATATTTAGGTGTGAAGGTGATCCATGCTGTTTTGACTTTCTGACTTTCTCCTCCATTATAAGGGAATCTGTTTGAAGCTGGTCTCTGCTTCAGGGTAAGATCAGAGCAGTCGTCATGGCAATTAACTGTATAAACTGATACAAGCGCATAGATTTCATATTTATTACTCAAGAGTTAACAGAATATTCACTCTGAAAAAACGATGTTTAGCAATGAACAGATTTAGCATAAGTTCATTATTTGTAACAGTTTATTGCGTTCCCCCTTACAAATGCATCAATGCACCTTTTCCCACCATCCAGTAGCTCCACACTGCATGAATCCAAATGGACCAACAGGTTAAAGTCATGAACTAAATTGCTAATGGTGGTTTAAGTATGTAACAATTTACAGTACGCTAACCCAAACCAAATTGAACCTGTGCTGCGTTATTAAACTGAGCCGACCCAAACGAAAACCACAACATGACCAGCTGGAACGAGGTGAACAGCCATGAGTAACGTGCCTTGTGCTGCCACGTCACATTATATATTTTCCCCAAGATGCAATTACATGTCATTTGTGCACACCTGTGTGACTCAAGACACCCCTCAAGTATTTGCAGCCAGTGGCACATTTAGTCATAGCTGGCAACAACATTCAGTACTGCTGTAGTGATGATACCATCTTAGAGGGTTTATCAGACTTGACTGTGGACAACAGCACAATGTGTTCAGAGTCACTGGCAGCAGGCCAGACACACTGGTTCAACTAATGCTTCTTCAATCTTATCGGTGTTTAAATGGCTCAATGAAGATTAATTACTATGAATTAATTCATGGTGATTAATATCTACTGAGGCAATTTAAAAATGTTATATGCAACTGTGGGGTTTTTTTGCTTTTATTTTTTCTTCCGTTTCCTTCTGTTTCTTTGAACAAAGCATAACAGCATCATTTAGCTCAGGATATGATCCAGTGATTCTGCAACCTCCGTACTCAGTCTTCATTACCAATTATGCTAATTTATGAATAACAAGTATGACAACTGACAACTGACATTCTTCCTTCAGACATCCCAACAAGAATCACCTTGCCAGAGTCTGAACAGCAGTCTTGATCTAGATTCTTTGCAGTGCTGACAGCATTGACCATCATGCCCTCCTACAACTATATATGAACCAAAATTAAACAGCATTTTAGATCCACTCACAGACTAACCGAATCAGTAATAGCTGGTACATCTGGATAACTGAGGAGAACCCAATGGGAGGCTAAAAACCCAAGCATTTTGTAACAAAAAAAATGTAAACAACCAAGTTTGTATCTACTTTAAGTCAGCGTTTGTTAACTTTGTTTTCCAAGCTCAACCTGTGATGTTAACAGCAACCAAACTCATTGTTTTAGAAAATTCAGCGCTAGGGTTAACGCTAAGGTTTTGAAATGATGATCTGCAAGACTTCTGTCCTGACACTGAACCCATAGCTAATCACTCAACTCCCAGAAACGAGCACCTTAACCACAAATGAATAATAACATGTTAAAACACTCCAACGTCTTTTTAATACAAGTCATAGAACTAATGTGTGTTCATGCAACACAACAGGGTTAAACATTAATGAACATATTTTTTGCCATTTTTTAAAGAAATAATTTCAATCCACATAAAACTATTTAAGGACTAGTGATGACCTGTCAGGTTGAATGAAGTTAAAGCTAAACTACATTCACAAAAGAACTAATTGTTCATTACAGCATCATTAAAGTCCTGCATTCTGCTATTATAACAAGGAATGTAAAACTCATTTGCATCAAATAATTCAAAATATAAAAAACACATACTGAATTGCAAAACCCCAAATTTAATAAATGTTAATGCTGAAAGAAATAAGGCAGCCTTATAAAGATTTGCTTGATTACATGCACTCAGTGGCCTTGACCCACCAAAATGAAATGTTAAGATAAATCTGAATAAATTAACATGTTTATGCTCATTAGGCACTAACGCAGCAAGGCTGCCAGATAAGAGCACACAGGCATTTCCTTTCCTTTGCCTTTAAATAATTCAACACAGATTTGTTTTAAAAAGAATATCTTACAAACATGTCCTGTTTAACAATGGATACTTGAGTTGATACAAGTCCTTGTTTGTGAACCAGCATCATTATGTTTGGATATTTGATTCTTCATCATTACACCTGAATGGTTTTTGCTTGGTGGATTTAATTTGTAGTGTGTTACCTGCTGACATAGTTTGGGACTTGTATGGCCTATAAGGTTTGTGTTGCCTGAAGTGTGGGAGGTGGGGGTTCCTAACAGGGCTCTGAACTATTACAAGTTGGGGGTTGGTGGTATTTTGAGCCCAAATACATTAAAATGCAGCTTTGGTTCAGGGTAGGATCTGATACACAAATCCCAAAAAAAGAGAATCAAAAAGCATCAGATAGTGGGACAGAAAGAGAGGAAGAGAGGAAGAGAGAAAGAGAGGAAGAGAGAAAGACGGAGAGAAAGAAAAGTGTGAGAGAACAATCAGGCTCAGCATTTCAAACCACAAACTTGTTCTTTGTAGTTGAGCCACTCTTAGTGGCTGTGTCAGCGTGTGACTGATAGCCAATCGTCATCTTCATAGGGATACCTAACCTCTCCTTATACACCCTCCTGTGGAAACACGAATAGATGCATGCACCCACAAATCACACACACACACACACACACACACACACACACACACACACACACACACACACACACACACGTGCGAATTAAGATATGCCTTGTTTCTTTCACAATATTTTCACTTTAACTAGTTTATATTTTTTGCCACGTTTGTGAGCATTTACCTTACCCTATGTGTGTTATGGCTTCTCTATTCTCATAGTCAGTTGTCCAGACAGCAATTTTATCCCCTTTTGTTCGTACATTGACTACAGCACCACAGACATCATCGCTGTAGTCGTCAAAAGCCTCTCCTATGAGGCAAAGGAGCTGCAGCCACACAGAGGAAAAGTTATAGCAAGTCTGAAGCTGCAAGTGGCTGTGCGAGCAGATTGGAGGAGCAGACCTATTGGGACACCCACCGTTTCCAGCCAAAAACGGTCCAGGTCAAATTTCCTCTGCTGTTTGTTGAGGGTGATGAGCCAGCGGCCTCCTTTCTTATTCCTCTCGTCCTCCCACATGGGCTCGATACCATCCTGCCACGTGCAGGGCACATGGAAAAGCCAGTCATTACAAACATCTCAGCCTCGAAGCCCCAGGTATATGGTTTAATGGTAAAGACCGAACTTATAGGACATCACCACAGATGCATTACACTGGCCTCACTCTTGTTCTACAGAGACAGATATGTAAATCTTAAAAACAAAACTCACCTTGAACAGTGAGTAGTCACAACCTGACATCAAATGACTGGACAGCTGAATGTGGTTATAAAGCCTGGAAAGGCAAAAGGTATGTAAATCTGAAACAGTGAGATGTTTCGTTCTTGTAAATTATCTTCTGGTATTGCACAAAGCATTCAGATAGACTTACGCCCAAAAATCCTCTACTGTGTCAAACTTGGAAATCAGCCGCAGGTTTGCTTGCCATGTTTTGCTCTTGTCATTTTTGAAGAACCATAAAGACCATCTGTTGAAAATGTGCAGAACAGAAATATATCCTTTGCTATGACAAATATGATCCAAAAGAAAAAAATTGTACACCCAATACACACGCCTGCCAAAAAATCAAAACATAAACAAGCACCAAAAAACAACTATAAATAATGTGAGAATATTCTAAGTGCCAGGATAAATGCCAGTCATGTAAAGGATCTTATTGTTTACCTGTTTTGTAGTGGATGTTTGATGTAGCACTCAGGGGTGGCAATCTCTTGGCTTGTCTCCTCTGAGGTCTCCTCTTCACTCTTAGATGGATTTGAGATTATTTCCTGGAGGACACGAATATTAATAATAAATAACTATTACGATATACAACCATTTCTAACATTTGAAGAGGCTACCTGAAGCCTCCCTTTAAATGGAGTACATTTGCGTTGAAGTTAATAATTCCCTGAAACAGGTAATCTCCGCTAACTATAAAACACAACAGCTGGAACAAGAACCAAGGCAAACGAATGCCAAACAGGGCCTTATGTTTGTTGAATGTTAATTTCATGCCAAGACAGTGAGACCATTATTTTAACGTCGTTTTAAATCCAGCAAAAACGTACTTGATGCTAATTGTATTACGGTAAATATAATAATGGAAAACCTTACCGAAGGCGTTCTGGATTGCTGCAGATGTGGCGAGCGAGGTTACTCGAGCATAGGCTAAGTGCAGCTGTCAAACGGCTTTTATCAATGTGAATATACAATTTTGTGTTTTCGGGGGGGTTTTTGGTAGAGAGAGCTAAATTCACTCAGATTCTGCGCCAACATGTGGTGGCAAATTCTGCCTAGCCAAACAGAACAGGAAGGGACAAGGCTAGCTTGCTAGCTAGCTATGATTTTACACTCTTGTTAAATATTGACAACGCGATGTGATGTAGCATGCGATACAACGAAAACTTAAAAGTTACAAATGTCTGCATGATTGGCCAAGTGTATTATACGCATCTGAAATAGTATTCATCGTTAGTTAATCCTTCTTAAACTATCTAGCTGGCTAGCTAGCTAAGTTACGGCGAGACTCAAAACAAGCCAACTAGTCTCAGCCTAACTTGTTAGATGGCTCGAAGTTAACGTTGTTGAGACTTTCAGCTATCCCATTCAAACAATTCGATTAAGTTTACTAAAGTGTAAATGTAGGTCATATTACGGTGTTGCTTTGAATTAAACCAATCTATACGTTTATTTCTGTTGGAAGATCGACTTCTGATCGCTGAACGGTACATGGAAAACAAAAAATATTGTTAGAGTAACGCATTGACTCACCGGCTCCGCAGTCGCCATTTTACATGAGTTGTTCACAGGCCTCATATGGAACATTCAATCTCATTGGACAAGCCATCTGAAATGACATGTAGGGCTAGGTGAGAGTGTCAAACACAAACTCAGGCTGACGGCTCATTAGCAGTAATGTAATATTGAGGTCACACCAATTTAATAATAATAAAAAAACATCAGATGTTACTATTTGGCATTATATAGTTCAATTATATAGTCAAACTGTATGAATTTGCAGTGCAACGTTTAGAGCACACGGCTAAATATAGATCGTAGAAATATACTACAGAATCCACATACACCTAAAACGTTAATTCATACATTATCATTTATTACGTAAGTATAATATTAATGCGCTATTTCTTGCTACTGAATGCAGTTGCGACTTCAGTGACGTCAACAAGTCCCGTATTTGACAAGCTAGACCGGAAGCATTTCAAACAAGGATCAGATATTCAGCCTTATCTCAGGTTTTTGCTAGTTTTAGCTGTTGGCAAAAAATGTCCAGTGAACCGCCAACAGTAAATGACGCAACGATGATCCACCGCGAAGTAGGTGGTCAGAGCAGGTACCCCTGCCATTATGCAGCTCGAGCGCCTGAACAAGTAAGAAAGTTCGTTATACTCTGTTCTGACAATTCAGAAATTGAATGCTCTGGCTCTTAGCGTGATGACTGTCAAAACAAAGACACGTAGCCAAATAAACATGTGTTGTACTTAATAGATTTTGGCATGATTTGTGAACTTTGAGAATTTGTCGTATAACCATGGCTTAACCTGTAACTGTACTACTGTGTCTGTATGGAAATCACTACAGCCTACTCAAATTTGACTTGTTATTCGGCATGTAATTTACTATTTACTCGTAGTCTTTTTAGCCTAAATAATGGTTAATTTGTTAACCATTAAATGGATAAAAAAAAAAATCCAGCACAGCATTTCACCACAGCATTTCACCTCTGCACCTGCTCCCTTGTTTGTTCCAGATTATGTTTTATCAAGTGTATACAGCTCATTTCCAGATTATATAATCTGTGCACATTAAGAAATGGACAGATGGTAGCTTTCATATAACAGCATGATACAGGCTTGTTCAAGCAGGCATGTACGTACAACACATATAAACGTGGAGTTCTACATATTGTTCATGTTACTAAAATCAAACCCTAACACTTACTTTACCCTTACACAAGCTTATCTCTAAACTTGTCCTTTGTCTTGAACAATCTTTACTTAACCTCAACACTTGTACCTCATAACCTGTACATTTAGAAATTTCACCACTGATGTAGGGACTATGAGTTCTCACAAAAAGACTAAAAACACACATATATTTACATAAACCAGACAAACTCGTTCACAAAATTGTTTTTTTGAGAGTCTGTACAATCACCCTCTGTGTCTTTCCACTTACCGCAAAATACGAGCTGTCCATGTACAGAAGCATGCCTTCCAAATTGAAACACATTTACTCATTTAATCATTTAACTGAGTACACTCCTTCCTCCTCAGAATGACCTCAGGGCAAGGGCTCGGCCCCCAGGCACACCTAGCACTGAACCTGCCTCTCCTGCCCCAGAGGCAGAACTACTGGATGACTGCGAGAGGCTGGGCACTCTGTTCGGAGAGCTGAACAAGTGCTTGCGAAGTATAGGCTTTGTGCAGCTCTACTTTGGGGAGAAGATTGTAGAGCCTGTGGTGGTCTTGCTCTTCTGGCTGCTCCTCTGGTTTCTCGGCATCCAGGCCCTGGGCCTCGTGGGAACTCTGTGCATCGTCATTATCTACATCCAGAAGTAAAGGCAGAGGCAGAACAGGCATCAGAGAAACTGACTAACATGTGCCAAGCTTGGGGCAAAAGACAGATGGAGAGGCAGAGGGAGACTCTTTCTATCTTGTGCCTGGGTAACACAGATCAGCTTAATGAATGACCCCTAAGAGCACAGTTAAGGGCAGTGGTTTTTAGCTCTCTGGCCTGCATCAGATATCTGCATGCATATACAGTGCCTTGCAAAGGTTTTGAACATCCAGGAATGTTTTTGCTGGATGAATATTGGGAGACTGTATCAGAAAAAACTTGCGGGCTGGGATTAAAAAAGGTTTTATGAGGCAGTGATGTAAGCCATGTACGTGTTTGACAAATCGCACAGTCCTACAGTAGCATTTGGTAATGTATGCTCTAATTGAGGTGTTTTTGATATGCATGCTTCCCTTGTATATAAATTCATGCTGAACAGTAAATGCATATTCACAACTACAATGAATATTAAAGATTAGACAATAAGAAAAAAATAGTAACTATACAGTTTATGAAAATGATCCTTAGCAGTTTTTTGTTGTTTTTTAAAAAGAGGCAATGCTGCAGAGATTGGTGGGGTATGAGCACCATCTCCGTGCTGCTGTAGTCATTACTGCATTCATCATAAAAGTGCACTAGAGGGCAATCTTTTCCCTGCCCACTATGTCCATGAACCATACACAGAAGATGATCTTCACTTAAAAGTTCATAGGTGGATGTAGGAATGGGAACAAGGTAAATATATAACTGGGTCCATATAGGATCCATCTTTATTGTTTGTATCAACGGGATATTGCCAATGGTTCTGCATGGAACTGCTGCATGATCTTACATCAGGGCTAATGGATGGATCTGATTGTATGTGTCTCATAAGTGGTGAATTAACCTAAATTCACCTTTTGTCATGTGAATCTGGGAAAACTGGGAGCGGCAATATCGGTTTGCATTGCCGATAACTTCATTACAGTTGCCACAATCTCTTTCTCTGTCCTGCTAAGAAACATCTTATCTAAACGTTAAAAATTTGATCTAAATTCATATTTACTGCATTGTAAGAATTATTCATATCTGGCTTCCTAATGTAATTAGATACAAAAATGTGTAATTCAAGCAAATTAAGGAAATTACATACAATGCTGATACTGATGAATGTTTTGGTTTTTTTTTTTGTAAAGATACTATGCCTAACTAAATTCTATTCTTTAAATGCTTTAGTTCTGGAAGCAAACAATCCTGAAATGTGGATAAGAACAATATACAATATCTAAATTAGAGCTGAAAATTGTTGTTTTTTGTATGATTATCTGTAAATGTGATCACAGGATGCTACAGCCATATCATTGTCATTTACTAAAATGAGTTTTTCTTTTTCCTCTTTCCCTAAATGTTCCTCATTTGCAGTTTAGGTCTATTTAATTAACTCAGTTATCACACTTTTTGCCATAATATAGATAATCATTTAAGCAACTGTGCTATATTTTGTATCACTGTTTTGGGGAAATTTTATTTTAAAGTAAGTAACAGAAACAATATTTTACATCTCTGTCTTTAACTGAACTTGACTTAATATTTGGGCATCTAAATAAATTATGTTTTTTTAAAAAAAATAGTGTGAGGTATTTTGTTGGGGCATAGAATCCAAACAAGAAAGATGTTGGTTGCTGGATGCGGTACGCCATCTGGAGGCGGTGCTGCTCTGCATCAACAGTAGAGGGAGCTGCATAGATACCATCTCAAGTGCTCAGTATAACTGAAGAGCATAAAGAAGGTATACGCCAACGCACTCACCATAAACACACGCAAGATACACATCCAAACCAAGGCACAACGCACTCCTGCAGGTCACAGCCACCCCTACCCAGTACTGCATGTGTTTGAGTGATTTGAATCCTCTCCCTGACAAGTCTGTTGAGTGAGCAGCACTCCACGACAGATTGCCTGATAGAAACGGTCAGGACAGAGCAGCCAAATGTGATCAGATCCATCTACAATCACACCAAGACCTCCACAGCACAGCCAATCATGACACAGAGCTTAGGTGAATAAATACAGTGTTGAAGGCCTACTATTACACTAATCAGCTTAATCACTAGGTAAACCTTCCCGTGGCCACACCTAGAACAAGCTACAACTCGGTCATTAGTTCAACAGAGTATTTTTAAAACACTGGTGGAGGAAAACATGAGAAAACTGTAAGGCCTTATGAAATGGTTCAGAAAAGCATGTGCTGGCTGTGCTGACTTTGTGACCTCTTTTGTTCTCATTCCCTGTGCTAAGATGACAAACAAGGAGCCTAACAAAGATAAGGTACTATTGCAATGGACATGTTGGGTCGTAGGTACTAATGCAAACAGATTCAATAATAATCCAGTGTGTGTTGTAAGGTATTCCTGAACGGCGCAGAAGGAAAGACCATGTGCTAAATCGCCTTTACCAGCACTGCAGCTTCAAACCTCACACAAGTGAACACCAGCATGTATGCACACATTCTACTTATGTTCCACATCTTGTAGAAGAGTTGATTAAAGAGAATGGGCAGGTTTGTGTGTGTGTGTGTGTGTGTATCATGTAACGCATACAAGTTATTTTTGTTTTGCTATGTCAAAATGATCCGAGTCCCTCATACAAGTATTTGTGTCTGTGTATGTCTCATACTGCACTTGCGAATCAGAGCGTGCAGAGACTGAAGTAAATATTCTAAAACAGCAGGAGAAAAAAAAGAGGTGGAGCTAAGCTGTAGCTCCACCCAGGAGCTTATGTCCAATCAAGACCTACGGGCAGCATCGTGGAGAGCTTGAGACTTAAGGTTCAAGAGGTCTATATAACTCTGTACTAAATCGGCAGAGGAAAAGCACAGAGGGTGAGCGCACACACGGCGCCACCAGAAGGCCTCTAAGTGGCCAGTGTCTGCAGGCTAAGACAAGGAAGAAGCAGAGGGAATACAGTAACCGACCCAATAGGTCACTAAGAGGGCAGAGCCTAGAATAAGAGCTACTGCAGGCCCTAGAGCAACATCTAGAAATATGGAGGCAGAGACAGAGAAAGATGAAGAGAGAGGTATTCTACATATAAATATATCTAAACAGACAATCTATCTTCCAGCGGTGAAATTAATGGAAAGATTATCAGCTGTTTTATGAAATCATGCAATCACTCTGTCTTATGTAATGTGTAACATACAAAAAACAATTATGAGTGGGATTTTTTTTAAACGTTTGACAAATAAATTGACATCATTTTGTTGAACTGTGTACAAAAGTACCACAATCATACGGGATTGTGGATTTCCTGGTTTATTATTCTCAGGCAATGTTTTACCACCACTTGTGTTTATTAAGGGAATCATGCAGTTCATTTTTAGAATTGTTTTACAGTAACAGAAACTGCAGAAAACAGATGAATTACAGAAAGTGTATGAATCTGTTCTCCTCCTTGTTTCTTAGTTAAGTGATATTCAGCCTTTTTTTTTTTTTTTTTTATGGTGGAGCAAAAGCGATAATTCACAAGTGTCTGTTCTCTTTCCTTGGCACAGTCCTCACCACGGCTTCTGGCCTGCTGCCTCTCCTCCACATCCTGGAGTACATGAACTACACCATTTAACACACTGCAGTGACTCGGGACCTGTTTGTGTGTGCAAGAGAAACGTATCAGAAAGTAAAACTTGATCTCCTTGTAAACAAAAGCAAAAGTAAAGGAAAAAAAAAACACAAATACATAAAATTGTATTTTGTTTTAAAAGACAGTTTAAAAACTAAACTTGAAAAGGTTTTTAAACTGTAACTTATAAAAAATATAAAATATATAGTCGAGACACTTTAACAGAAACTTTAACAGAACACTGAATACATTTTTTTCATAAAACACCAAATCTTGTACATTGCCTTAATATGAAATTTACTCAGTCACCAAAATTACTACACAGCATGTACTATACTGTAAATTATACTATACTGTAAATCAGATAAACAGGTGTGAACGGAAATTTCCATGAACATGGAAACCTTGGAAGTGAGATATCTACAGGCCGGCCACGGTACTGACGGACCCGACATACCTGACATAAATCATCTACTATACTATAAATCAATTCTGTATGCTCTATGTCCCTTACTGAATTTCCAGTCATGCGTTTGCAGTTACACTTGTTTTGGGGACACTGCAACTCACTTTCTGCTAAATTCAGTTACCTGTAGAGATTACATAACCCCAAACCTTACATAGTCTTAACCTTACCTGTAGAGATTACATAACCCCAATCCTTACATAGTCTTAACCTTACCTGTAGAGATTACATAACCCCAATCCTTACATAGTCTTAACCTTACCTGTAGAGA
>JAOYMR010000008.1:10383997-10411992 GCA_025802075.1 Tenebrosternarchus preto
TTACATAACCCCAAACCTTACATAGCCTAAAACCGGTGATTTTTATAAAATCACATAGCTCTTAGCGGTTCTGTTTATATAAATCTCTAGCAGTCAAACTCACATGAACCTCAGCAACACGAAAAGAAAATTAACTGCTTAGCTAAAATGGCATGTTTTTAAATCAGGAGTTAGACCTAGCAGTACAGAATACATTCTACAGATTATCACAATGGCAGAATAAAAATGATTAATTACTGCATTAAGATGGTGGCAAGATTCCAACTCAAGCTGAATCAGGGTTTGGGAAAATGTACACAGCTCCTTTCTGGTTGTCATAACTCACTTTTGATAAGCTCTTTTTGTAATTGTTCACCTCCATACGCTACTTTATGTTTACTATCAGCTGCAGCTGGCCTCAATTACATTCTTACGTAACCTTCATATTCAATTAAAATGTAGCAATTATGGCATTTGAACAGTGGGGAGCTTCATTGCTTATCTATGAAGCTGTGTAGTGCATTATAGCCCCTCCCTGAAGAGGGAGGCCTTGCTTCCTTATTCAGACTTCGGTGCTTGAGTATATAAACAAGTGCCAAATATTTTGCACTCTCTCTTTCCAAGCGACTGCACAAAGACATGGCTACTGTAGGAAAGGTATGTATCCTTTGTCCCACTTTCTTTTAAAATAGCTCACTAGATTTGTTTGAATTCACCATTAACAACCAGTGACTTCAACAATCAACTTTTTAGGTGCACCATGTAAAAATGAATTAACATTCTGACAGTGTTTATAATGCAGCTACTGCAGAGATGATTTGATCCGAGGGAATTATTTGCTTTTTATTATTCAGTAAAGGATCTTGATGGCTGCTTCATTGTTATTTAATGCTCGCTGTTATTACATTATGCTACACAGTTTTTTATTTTGCTGAGATTTTAAAATCACCTTTATTCTCTGCTTAATAGCTTTACAAGAGTGAATCTATTATACGGTTGGAAAAGCTCCCTGTATTCATAGATAAGTGAATCTGCAGAAATGCAACACTCACGCTTCTCATACCAATACTGCACTATTGGTATTAGAAGCAGAATTTCTATTCAAAGATAATCTGAGACAGACTGTGTGTGTGTGTGTGTGTGTGTGTGTGTGTGTGTGTGTGTGTGTGTGTGTGTGTGTGTGTGTGTGTGTGTGTGTGTGCGCGTCTCAGGTAATTAAATGTAGGGCTGCTGTTGCCTGGGAGGCCAATGCTCCAATGGTGATAGAAGAGATTGAAGTGGCTCCACCTCAAGCGAATGAAATACGAATCAAGGTTAAACATCTCTTGTGTATTTGTATAATGTTCAGACCACAATACCAAATTTGCACTTGAACATAGCATAAAACAAGTTTCTTCATCTGTGAAAACGTGCAAAAGACAAATAACGGGACACGACTAACACAATAGGTTTCCTAAAAGAACAACACAAATCATAAATAAAGTATCAATTTCAAAACAAGCTCAATCAAACTGCTCTTCGGACTGTTTGGGAAACTGCATGCTGATATGGGATTGTGAATGTCATTGTTCTTTGTGCTGTAGGTGCTAGCTACAGGTGTTTGTCACACAGACCTGTACCACCTTTTTGAAGGGAAGAACAAGGAGGGTTTCCCTGCCGTCCTGGGCCATGAAGGTGCAGGAGTGGTAGAGAGCGTTGGACCTGGGGTAACCGAATTCAAACCAGGTGAAAATAGCCAGCTCATTAAACACATTCTCTATCCCTCACTAGTCCTTACCCATTTTCTTTAATCTACTTATGAAAGAATATACTGATAGTGTTTATGTTAATGTTTGCAGGTGATAAAGTCATTCCCCTTTTCCTCTCTCAGTGTAGAGAGTGCAGGTTTTGCAAGTGTCCAAAGACTAACTTGTGTGATCAGAACTGGTAAGGAACATAAACGTACATAAATACAGCAACACCCAAAACGACAAGACAATCAGAGGTTGTAAAGTGAGGTTTGTAATGGGAGAATGACAATCTACAGGTCTAGCGATCGCTATGCTCAGATGTCAGACACCACCACACGCTTTTCATGTCGTGGTCAGCCCATCCTGCAGTTCATGGGCACCAGCACCTTCTCGGAGTACACTGTCCTGAACCAGATTGCCGTGGTGAAGATCCACAACGATGCTCCACTTGACCGCGTATGCCTGCTTGGTTGTGGCATCTCCACTGGCTACGGTGCCGCCATGAACACCGCAAAGGTATGTGCAGGTAGACTGAAGATAAACGTGCAGTAAAACTTAATGACTCCAAGGGTAAGTAGACATACTGTACACTGTGGAAGAGCCCAGCCTATAGTGTATGTGCAGTGTTTACTATGAGATTAATGACTTAGGTGTCTTGTTGCAAAGATGGATCTTTTTGTGTATATGGGCATGCAGGTGGAGCCGGGATCTGTGTGTGCAGTGTTTGGGCTGGGCGCAGTGGGACTTGCTGCTGTAATGGGCTGTAAAAATGCTGGAGCTTCTAGGATCATCGCTGTGGACATAAATGAGCAGAAGTTTGAGAAGGCCAAGATCTTTGGAGCCACGGATTTCGTGAACCCCAAATCACACAAAAAGCCCGTCAGTGAGGTTCTGGCAGAAATGACCAACGGAGGGGTTGATTTCTCACTGGAGTGCGTGGGAAATGTGACTGTTATGGTAAGCAGCATTAATGTGGGTTTGTTGGACCTTTTCCATATGGCTCAGTTCTGCATAAAGTGTCTGTCTTTCATAAATGTGCCCATTTATGTACAGCGAAGTGCGCTGGAGTCTTGTGTTAAAGGCTGGGGAGTAAGTGTACTAGTTGGCTGGACGGATGTTCAAGATTTCTCTGCTCGGCCGATTCAACTAATTTCTGGAAAGACCTGGAGGGGATCCTTGTTTGGGGGTGAATAGACAAAGGAAACGTTCATTTGAAATAAATCGAAGGCTTTTACTCTGATAACAAATGTGTGGGTGTCTGTGTGTATTTATCTCAGGCTTTAAAAGTAAGGACTCTGTCCCAAAGCTAGTGCTAGACTACATGGCTGGACGTATAATGCTGGATGAGTTTGTGACACACACTATGAGTCTGGATCAGGTCAACGATGCTGTTCAACTCATGAAGACTGGAGGCTGGTAAGCTCTTCTTTCTTCTGCTTTCAAATGTCTTTGGTTTAATAAAAGTGTATTTAAATAACACATATTTCCTGTTTTCAAACAGCATTCGAACCATCATAAATGTATCCAAATGAGAAGTCGATGGCCAAATACCATAGCCGTCTTCTGCTCCTTTTTTTGTTTTATTATGTAATCACAGGGCTCTGAACCCCTATAGTACTCCTAAAAAAGTGTACACATGCAAGTACTCTTAACTTGGAAATCTAGCTTAGTGAGATTTTATCTACATAGAACTTTAAACCTATAACCCAGATAGTTCATGAATTGCAGTATTTTTTGTGAATCAGCTTGTATAACTAATGCTCTAGTTTGATTATTATGCAAACACACAGACATGTAGAAGACACTTTCATGCTCTTATGTAAACCAATAGCATGTGAGAATAAAAGTGCAAATGCAAAGATGTTTCAGCTTCAAATCTTTAAATACTACAACATCCTCCTCAGACCTTCATAAGAATGTTGAACTTAGCTAACTGATCATGACTTGGAAATAAAAAGAGAAAATATAAGCGACAGTGGAGAAGTTTAATCGTTTTCTCATTTTCTCTTTTCCAAATATGACTCCACATCATGTGCCTCCCTTATGCAACATGAACAGTTAGGAAATTCTGGAAGACATCCAGTCACATATTTCTCCAGAAGACTGAAGCCAACAGATAAAATTACATCCAAACATTTTTGACAACTACAATATGCAGACTGAACACACATTTCTTAACCGATTTCAAGTGTTTTGTTCACTGGCTAGTCCACCCAGAAGCAAGAACAGCAGCTGGTTATTTCCAAAGTCCATTTTAACCTTTACTCCCATACAGTGTAAATTAGATTGCTTCCAACTGCTAAAATTCTCTCAAGATAAACACATCCCCTTTCACACTATTGAGCTGGTTAGCAAACCATTTCTGAAGATCCTGCATGGTTCTACAAATGATCAAACATTCCCTGGCAATTGGATCATTTAAGAGACAATGAGTCAGACATATTTGATTTATTTTACTTATTTTCTCATCTGCTTCGTGTTCTATGGTATTCTAGATTTTCTATGAATCGGCGAGATTAGGTAATCTCTACCACACGTTGGTTCACAAATTTATCTAAAGAACACCCAGAGATTTTTCACAAGGAAAATATGCTTTAATTCAGCTTGAATGCAGACCACTGAAATTGATCTGACTGTTTCAGACAAAGAGCACCAATGACAACCCCAAAACCTACCACTGATGGATCAACCCTGCTGAACAGCCGTGGATCTGGCAACCCATCAGCCAATGACGAGCGAAGGGTCATTTTTTTCCAACAGAGAAAGACAAAGCCAATGCGAGAACTTTCTGCAAACTGTTGACCTTCATATGGTTACAAGATCCCACCATGGAATCTTAGCACATTTTTCTTGCATGTGATCATATACAAATAACTCATAAAACAAGTCTGATGCATGCTCGTAAAACTTCATGAAAGACGTTTTAATGTAATGTTGTGAGGCACTCTTAACAGGAGGCTGTGGTCATAGATTTTGCTCAGGACAAACGATGAAAAAGAACAACAAAAAAAAAAAAGACAGAAATGTTTCAGTCTGTTTGGTATCATTTGGAATGACACTTTCACGTACAGTCACTGTCCATCGTCTGGGCATATCCACACGCTCAACCAAGAAAGCACACAAACAAATCAGAAACATGAGTATGCCAGAGTAAACACACACACACACACACACACACATCTCTACCTCCCAAGCAGCCAGAGGGGGACGGCATTGCAAGTACGTCAAAGGTCATTGCCTTCCAGTCTGGTCAAATCCAAGCTGATTCATGTGACTGTTCAGACGACACATTCATAAATAAACAAATCACCGCTTGTCGCCCAATTAGACACTCCATTACCTCAACCACTCGGCCAATCTCCTGTTCAACTGAGGAACCGAAGTAAGACTGGCTGATTAGCGACACGGGCGGAGTGGATGTGTCCTCCACTGGAGGAAGGCCGTGTGGTTTTCACCGACCGCTCTACATCTGAGACAGGAAGTGAGCGCGGCCATTGTCATCGAGGCGACGTGTGAGGATGTCGCAGCCTGCATCAGTCACCAAGAGCGTGTGTTCAAACTGGGCAGAGCGTTTACCATCTCGAGTAACCGCTGTCCAACCATCAGGCCATGTCTCGTCCTGCCAGCCACCTACAAAAAAGGTACAAGGTCCTAAATGTTTGGACTCCTCACGTTAATGACAAATCTGAAATAGTGGAATTTTACATTGGCACATGGCACACTTGCACATCACAACCAGGAGGAAAGGTTAAGGCCATGTAAAAGACACACAAACCAATGGGTCAACTTCCATCAACCATGCTCAGATCTATATAAAACAGATGTTAGCAATGTTTTTGGAAACACATGTTTTATCTACAGTAGAATATATTGCTTCTTTGGTTTGGGCCAATGCAGAAAAAACATTTACTCCCAGATATAAATGTATTTTTACTTGCACGTAGCTGGTTAGTAAACACTGCTCAGTCTTATGGCTTTAGCTCCATATATCCAAGGTCTCCTGTTTATAAAAGTTGGTGCTACTGTACTTGTTCATGGGCTCTCAGGGATCTGCTTGGCCAACCAGAGCCATACTGCAGAGCAGGCTAAACCAAGCAGGCTGAATAAACAGCATGATTCCCATCCCGAAAATGTATTTGCAGAGTAAACAGGACATATAAACTTTTTTTTCGTTTTGAGCTGAACATAGACCTCCATGTGATCAACAGCAAGCCAGTCTCTCAAAAGGCTAAAGAATGGATGTTATGCGTGATATCTGCTTACACAAATATGCCCATCTGAAAGCACACAGCACTAAACTACCCTGCAACTTACAACTTTCATTTTTACCAAAGCTTTACACCCCCGTGAACATGGTGGTAAATCCTGTATCTAGTGGTCACCTGTTTGAGTGATGTAGCTAGGCAGGTGTGATCTAGTTTCTAATGCATGCGAGGCACACTTGCAGCAAAAGGCAGATAAGCCTGCACCTCCATCCTTTTGTTGGAATAATCCAAGTGAGTTCCATCTTGTCCAAAACAAATATCCACTATAGGCCGTCAGCTCATTTAGTTGCCATGTTAAACTAGCAGTATAATTTGAATGCGACAACTTGCACGTCGAGTACGTCTTGGAGGACAGGATTTTATTTAGGTTTTATGAGGCTCTTACCTTCACAAATCATGGGTTCAATAGTGAAGACATGGCCAGGTTTCATCACTCCAACAGCTTTATTCTCTACAAAACAAACAGAACATTAATGCTTTTGTGGGACAAACAACCATCATTGCATTTCTAACCAAACTCACTGTTCACATCTCAGTATTGTGCAGGGACTGAAATGCGTGTCCTCCTTGGGTGTGCTTGGCCACAAAGCACCCCAGAACAAAGTGGAACAAATGCTCCTTGTTGTTCTAAATTTATTACAAAAAATGTAAATGATTGATTGCATAAGTATACCTTTGCTTTGATGTACAAATTTCCTCTGAAGCAACCAACCTGTCAATCATGCAGTCACCTGACAGGATGCCACCCGTGTGGACTTGCTGCATTTTTGAGGATATTTCTATATATGCATTTCTATAAATCATACACACCAAGAACACTGCAAGCAAATTCTACAAATGAAAAGCACCACAGTCATAAATGTCACAAATGATTTTGCTTGGAATTTTTTTTGGCATTTCTTCAAGAAAGAAATGTATACAACTATAACTCAGTGTTGCAAATACACATACAATTGTGCATAGACTTGCCTTGAGCAAGAAAACCATTACATTTTTTTATTTCAACAAAACATATGTAGCTGCACCCATGCATTAGACACATGTATTAAATGTGTGCAGTAAACAGTAACAGCACATTCAGCTGATAACAGAACACAGTCCTGCTCAAGTCAACGCAACCTTTTGCAAACTAAAACGTAATGCATGTACGTCCACTCAGATCAGCGCAAATTATTATCGTTTTGGCTTTTTTATGTAATCAGCAGCTTTTTCTGATGAATAAATGACAATGTTTATCTTAAGAGTCAGCTTTCTGTCTAGTAAAAGATGAGAGATTTGCTAAAACGATCAACACTGCTTTAGCCAGTCAGAACATATTTTAAGTAGGCTACTTCTTTAAAACCGTCATACGAAGATCTTCTGTACCGAGATTTGTCTGACTGCGAGCTCTTGCTTAAACCATCCAAAGCTTATCATCCAAAGTACACACACACACACACACACACACACACACACACACACACACTTAAGATGGTGCTAATGAGACATTTTATTACTGTTCCCATAGGAATTCCATAAAGCTTATGTCTATTCCTGCCGTCCCTATGGGAATTTTTTCCCCTTACCCATGGATTTTCACAGATATCTGCAGTGCTGCCACTACCTTCATTCACATGAAGCTTACAGTCTGCTCACAGCCAAGAGCAGGATTCTATGGTCTGATGAGACGGAAAATGTTACTTTTAGAACTAAAAACCTACGTTCAGCAGAAACCCGACATGGCAAGACTCACTGAGAGCCGTTACAGACAAGTTATCCTTCGGCGGGCCTTTGCTGCTGCAGAAGTTAGAACTCGAAGATAGAAGGGAAAAGGACTGGCCGATAAACAGAAGATGATGGAGGAAACCCTGCTGTGGTTAGCGCTTGACCAGGCGAGCAGAAGACAAGACACTGTCCAACAGGACAAAGAACCTGAACAATTACAAAAGGGACAATCTCCTGCGAATCATCAACTCTAGGAGGTGAATACTTATGCAATCAAATTATTTCGTTGTTATTTGCAGTTCATTTAGAAGACCGAGTTTTACCCAGTTTCCAGGTTGCTTCGCACTGACGGGTCAAAATAAATAAATAAAATCTCATAACACAGTAAAAGGAGACATTTCTTAAGTGCATGCACTGTACGTGGGGTTGTGCTCACTTGCGTAGTGCGGTACATTGGGTGCGGTGTGAAAGAGCTTGTGGATGCCATGGCCACAGTAACTCCGCACAACAGAGAAGCCGTTAGCCTGCGCGTGCTTCTGGATGATGTTCCCCAGCTCTCGATAACGGACGCCCGGCTTCACTGCACAGACGCGAGAACACGCGGCACTTCAGCACAGCTCTGACCTCTAGAGGCCAGGGCAGGGACACACAGCGCAACTTCATCCAGATGTAAACGCACAGAGAGATCAGTCCGTTGGTGATGGAATGTGTGTGCAGGCGCCATGCTCACCTGCATCGATAGCCTGCATGAGGCATTCGTATGTAGTCTGCACCAGCCTCTTGGCCCCCTCGTCCACCTCGCCCACAAAAAACGTCTCATTTAGATCTCCATGGTAGCCATTGTGGTAAACAGTAATGTCCACTGGAATAAAAGAACTTTAGTTAGAAATTAAAAACAAAACAAAAAGCTCTTGCTTTCAGATTGGAGGGTACCTCAATGATCTACTTAAGTTTTCCACTTAAGTCAGAAAAAGTTATACAGAGCATAAGCTACAGGATGCTGGGATTGGTGACCATTTTACAAGAATTCTATTAGTCTATGGACCTATTCTGGGTATTGATTTTACAGAATATACATGATCATTTACACAAAGCTGAACTACCTCAAGCTTGCCCTTAAGCAATCAATCGCCACGTTCTTATAAGGGGATTTCATGTACGAAATGTCTATGCCCTTATGAGAAATGCAGAGTAGCACCTGCTTTAAGACACAGTCCGTTTCAGGTGGTTGTGGGAGTGTTTGGTGTGCTGGTACCGTTGAGGATGTCCCCCTCGTGTAAGGGACGGCGGTCAGGGATGCCGTGGCAGATGACCTCGTTGACCGAAGTGCAGCAGGACTTGGGAAAGTTGTAGTAGTTGAGGGGTGATGGGTAACAGTTCCGTGCTGTGCATGCCTTCATCAGAGGAACACAATATACAGGAGTCCTTGAGGAAAATGAGCTGGATGTAGAACCCCATTTAATTTCTGAACTAAAATAAGGACAAACACTTATCCAAACTCATCTTTATGGAGATTTTTTTAATGTGTTAATAAATACCGCCATTAAGATGTGTACAGGATTTTCCCTCTTCTCACATCAACTCAATAGGTGGTTTGGACAACAAGTACCTCAGTTTCTTTGCGCTTGTGTGTCTGTATTTTAGCTTTTCTAGTTGTCTAGACCAAGGGCAAAAAGCTGTGGTGTTGCTTAGCAACCAGACACAGCCTGCTAGTGGCAAGTCAACATGCAAAGACAGGGATATTTAAATATACCAAACCAAGGGCATGTAAACATGGTTTAATAGATCCTTTTAATGATCAGTGGAAGTAGTTCACACCAGCTCATCTCTTATGCAAAAGTTTATAAAAATGCAAACATTCGTTGACAATGTAGCTCATCTTTAAGTGACAGGATTGGTTCAAAGATGAAGGGGATGCGCGCACGCACACACACACTCACTCACTCACGACAAAGTAGAAATATTCCAATAACTTTTCCACCAACAAGGTTGCGCTTGTGCTGGAGCCAGAGAGCACTGTAGTAACAGGCTCACATTTGCACTAATTTGCGAGCTGAATATTCTGTATCTGATGAAGCGACATAAAAAAAAAGGGCCGACAGAACAGACACAGGTAACAGTCTCTAAACTGTAGCTGTTGCTTTGGTGGTAAATCTTAACTGAGAACGTTAGAACTCTTAGCATCTCTAGGTGGTGCAGAGGCATCGTCATAAAACAAGTACATGCAAGAGCACTAATGCTCGCCTTATTGTCTGTTATGAACGTGTACGATTATTAAAGGCAACGTACTTTTATTAGCGAATGAAATGAAATACAGCGCAGTATCGAATTTCTGAAAATGGTACCTAAAGAACTTCAGGGCTGATGGCAAAGCCCTACCCTTCAGCTGTTTTAGTCACAGGTTGCTTGGTTCCAGTCCAACAGGTTTATGGGGCCAGAACAGATTCTGATAGCCAGGAACCAGTTTTTTTTTTTGTTTGCTTTTTTTGGTGTAAAAACAAGGAAGAGTTTGAGATTTTGGTGGAAATGTGTTTTGTGAAATGCGTGTCAAACTACTACTTGAAGAAGTAGAAAAAAAGATAAAGCTTCCGATTCCACATTTTACATTGGTGAATGTGGATATTTTGGTGCGTTATATAAAGTGATAATATACTTTTCATTTCATTTTGCAAATTTGGACATGTTCAAATATAGCCATGAAACGTAGCGTCAGTTTGTGGTGGGAAAAGTAAACTGCAACAGGATATCGAAGCAGCAGTGGACGAAAGCTACTAACAACAAAAAAAAAAAAGCTACTAACAAGAGCCAGCAAACAGTTCTGTTTGCGTTCCTGAATGGAGTGGTGATAAAGAACTACAATTTATCCAGGTTTCTCAGCCATTGTCAAACAGCCATAATGATTCAATCTACAGTGATTAGTCTCCAACCATTTACAAATTAGTAACTACTGAGGATTTCTTCAAAAGTGTCTGGGCCAACATATGTAGTAAGGAATATATTCAAGTACATACACCACACAAATGTACTGAAGTAACGAAGTACTTTGGTTAGTTTACACCACTGCAGAAGGGCTTAAGCTTGAATATCATTTGAAGGATTTGACACTGGAAGGAAGGGATGGATATTAAGAAGAGAGGATTTACCAGATGTACAGCATGATCGATCTCCTCCGTCGTCACTCCGGGTTTCACCATCATGGCGGCGATGTCGAGCACCTCCCGAGCCAGCTACACAAGAACCATGGGTGGAACACCAGTTAAAACCTTACGGTGTACTGCGTCAGAGTGCTTTGTTCTCCAGTTCTGATACAGCCTCACACCAATTTTGAGTGTCAATAACTTTGAATGAATGCTAACAAGTCAAATACAGAAACTCTGCCTAATGTGTGCGCCACTAATCCAGGCATCAATTCACGTTTACTTTCTTTCAGTGAGGGGTTTATAATAATGCACTTTGTACAGAAATAACAGTGTGGCTACTAAAAAAAATATCAATAAGCTTCACTTTAGTGCCACTTTGGTTAATAGTCTGCAATCCATGTACTTAATAACACTAACAATTGGTTTACCTAAACCAACCCAAATTTAGTTTAAAAAAATATATGCATTTTAAAGACCAGGTTTACCTTGCATACGACTCTCATGCCCTCAATCTCTTCAGCATTGAGAATCTTAATCTGAGATGTCCCTTTAAGAGTCTGCTCTGTCTCAGACATCCCTAAAACCAAACATCACAACAACATTTAGGAAAACATTTAGTATACATCAGCATTCTCCTTCCACACACACAAACCAGCTATAGACACCTGCCCCTCACCATATCAAGACTCTCATTGTCAACATACTGGCCTTCACATCAGCTACTCTTAAGGAATCACTGCTGCCATTTGCACCCAGTCTGATCCATGGGGATCTCGTTAAACAACGTCACAATGATCAAACCACTGACAACTCCAGCAGATCTACAATACCAGCCATGCAAAACATACAACAGAGCCATGCTACAACACATTTATTAACTCCCTTTCATCCATACATTCCATTTCTTTTCACACACACTCCCCATTTCTCTCAGGACAGAGACTTGACACCAGTCTGACAAACACATGGGACGACGGGCCTCATACCTGCCAACAACCCAACTTCTGCTGCTGCAGTGAGCAAGAGAAGAGCTTCAGATACACACTGCAGTAGCGGGCACACAAAGACGTGAGTACAAACTCACACAAACATCAAAGCAAACTCACTCACCCAACAAACAGACCACACAGCAGTGCTGGCATTCACAGAAGATACACTGAACAAGTAGGCATGGCACATACATTGTATGCATCAGACCCGCCCACCCACCCACGTCCACACCTACAGACTCACAGTCTCCTTTCTCCTACAGGAAACAACTACTCTGAATCTACTACTCAGCATTAAACAGGAAAAGGATCACTGAATAGGACACAGGCTAGTAGCTGGTTACTAACGCCCCACGTCATCATAACTTACTGACTGATTCCCCGGCTTCAGTTTAGGAGGAACTAAGACAATCCATGAACATACATGTTAAAGAACTCTTATTAAAATGTTTATCTCACAAAAAGCAACATTTATGTTGGAAAACTACAGACGTTCCTTGCACAGAAATAGTGTATAATGAAATGGACATCCACACTGCCACTGTTCTTGGAATTTGAATCATGTTACTGAATTAAAATACTTTACAGAAAATCATGGTAATGTCAAAAGAGGAAGTCTTCTACTTGAAGTGCCGGTGTAATACTTCAGTAGGGAGATATACCCTAAAAAAGGGAACCTTTTATTAATTTACTATGGTCAACTGTTAAAGTGAAGGAGAAGATTTAAAAGTCAAAATAAAAGATAGCCCTGGGAAATAGAGGGATGTGGGCTGTCCAATGGGAAACAGCCTCTATTTGAGTGTGATGGCGTGTGAATTTACTTCAGTCTTACCAAGTGGATGATCAGCATAATCTGGTCTTTGAATGTTCCCTGGAACAAGCCGCATAGGTGTCTGCAGAGGCAATTACAGGGCAGTTCAGGGCATTGCTGTAATTTATCCTCTTAGTCTTTAAAAAATTGATGTTTTATTTGTTTATACCAGAGGGTAATGAGGTCGCAGTTTGCCAGTATAACGGTAGCCAGGCCAGGGATCAGTGTTAACTTCCCTTTCAACACAGTTCCTTCCCTCATCCTTCGTTTTGTCTTCCTCTGTCCAGATACAAGAGCGAGAGGTAAGACCTACACTTTTTCAGCCAGAAAAAAAACATTCAAGAGGTTCATATGAAGAATCATCACATACTTGCTTTTTTATGAAGCAGTTTATGGGTACTCCAGCTGCCTTTGAAACATTCCTTAAAAACACAAACAGAAGCATTTGTTATGTATAAACTGTCATTAAGCTTAAAATGTATGCTCAACACCTATGATGTTACACCCAATTAGTTTTCAAATGTAGAGCAACTGATTTAACAGACCAACGTGAGAGCCTTTAATTTGTTACATGCAATTACAACAATGAAAATGGCGAAATTGACGCATTCACATCGCGCTCCTAAATATTTGCACATCTGGGAGTAAGGCTGACGGTCATTCAAAATACACACGAGAACACGCTAATTATTTATTAACTGTCAAGACGTTGCGGTGCGTTAGAAATTGATGAGAACGAATATTAACTAATGCTGTTAGTGATTATCATGCGCATTTTCTTCACCACAATTGGCAGACACGGACGTCTGGGTTCAACAGCAGGAACGTTATACAGTTGGCTAGTTAATAGGCCTTCTCAATTTGTAGATTTGCAACAGGTGGTGGGACAAGAAACACACGTGTAGTAATAAGACTACCTGACAGCTAGAGATCGAAGAAGCAATTCAACGGGAATTCTGGCGTTTCCTTTCGACATTTTTACTCTGCCAAACTGAAGCAAAGTATTATTCTGAAGCACATACTCTGAATATGAAGCAAAGGAAACATCGAGCCACGAGGTGTGCTTCGCCAGCAGTCCTGCCCTTGAATTCATTCCCTAAAATAACTGCCGCTAGCTAGTTAACTGATGAACTGGGTAACCGACCACCCGTATGGTAGCTAACGTTAGCCAACACTTAGCTATATGAATTTCCTTTGGCTACTTGGCTAATGTGTGGCTGATCACCCAGCATTTAGCTAGTATGCTATCTAGCAAACGCTGGCTAGCTATCATGTCATCTTGACAAGCCAATAAGTTAGCTAGCTAGCTCTCACGTTCTTCCAATGCTTAACAGTGGTTTCAAACAATCAGTACGGTGCTAAACGATAATAAGCTAGCTAGCTAACTAGTTACAATGTCAGAGCCCAAGTTGAGCTCTAATTTTTACATTACATGGCATCTATCTACCGAAAGTTTAAAAGCCTATTTAAAATATTAGACGTAGGAAGTTGGACTGGCCCGAATAGTTAACGTTAGGTGCCTCGCTGAGGTAGCTAGCATTAGCTAGCTAGGGCTGGGCTTCCCCGGTTTCAATTTAGCAGGCCAGTAAAGACAGGTAGTTTACGTGCTAGTTTATGCACTAAAAACTGATAACGCTTCTTAGAATGCTACCTGAGAGCAGAAATACGAGCCTTGAATCCCGAGTTTAATACAGGTAGGACACTGTAGTTTGGCTTCTTTACTGCAACCGTCCGTCTCACATTCCCGTGTTACCACCGTCGCCATGCTTTCAGGAGAGGGGCGGTGAAGGATTGTAGTTGCAGCGATGAGGACCTTGAGAGGGAGGGACTCATGGGACTTCATCATGTATGGATGTTTCTTAAAATGTCCAGCGAATACGTTTCATTTTTTCACACGCATTCTTATCTGTTAAAAGTAATGTTAATGTTTTAATATTCTGATTTGATATATTTTTAATTAATAATGCAGCAAGCCATAACCTTTACATTTGCATACAGTTGTACAATATTAGATCCACTGTAATCAATTTCTGCCTAGAAACTACAAGAAGCATGGAATATATCATTTTTAGGGAGATAAAACTTGATTTCAGCATTGCTGTGTCCATGCTTCCCAGAGCATGCGTGACTCTGCTGATCTGCTCTTGATTAAATTAATCCCAGATAATCTGCAGTTGTTTTTGTAATCTATGGAGTGTTTGGGAATGCAGCACTCTCACTCAACAATGGCTCCACCTCTCCAGCATACCTGACTCATCGCTATGCAGATGTTCCACTGTGCTGACCTCTTTCTGTATTTGTGATTTGTTATTTATGCACAGAATGACACATTTCCATGTTGGTGCACCTGTGACTTCGACAAATGTCACAATGTAAAGGGACTCGGGTACAGTGAAACAGGCTACCCATTTGTTCCCCCTTGTTTACCATAATCTCTTCTCTTCTCCTCATTGCTCCCATCTGCACTCTTCCACTCTTTATTTCCCCCTTGTTTTGTGACAGTTTTATTCGTGTAAATTGTAATTATATCCTTTCAGTTAATTCCCATGATTCTGGATGATTAATATTTGTGTTTTTGTGGACAAGAGTTGAGAGAGTGTCTTTGACTTTTTATGTATATAGTAGGCTGTGTATGCAGCTAGCGGTGAGCAGCTAAAATTACATTAAGTTATGTGCATTGTCCTAAAGCACCTAGAGCAATGCATCTTATTATATAATTTGCTGTCTCCTAACTGCAGTGGTAACCTTCTGTTGGTTTTACTGTGTCACTCTGGTCTACTCCAAGACTGTGCTGTGTAGGCATCCCTCTCTGACAGCCATCCAAGCCAATGTACCAAATGACATGGTGAAGTTTTGAGTGGAGTGCACCTCTTTTCCTAGGTTTTCAGAGGATTCTTTTCAAGCCTGCCAGACCTTGTATACCTCTGGCTTAATTATAAATCCATCAGCAGTATATATCCACAGAGTTTCACCAGTCTCACTTCCCTAGCTGCAATTGGATGGGGACCTTCTGTCCACCTTCCATTGGGAGGCATTGACGGACATGCCCAGCCTCCGTACAATGGGACTCCACAACAACAGGCTGTCAGTCCCTCCTCAAGCTGCACATTACCTCGGCAACATCACCTACCTGGACCTGTCAAGTACACTGCTAGATAAGCTGACCGCTCTTAAGCCCCTCAATACTCAGAGTGAAAAACAGCATTCAGTGGTTCTAAGTAAGATATACCCACCCATCAGTTAAAAAAAGATATCTTATTATATTAGGGGTCTGTAAGATTAATTACCAGCAAATATCAGAAGCAGCAGTCCTAGGACAATGGTTTCCACATTGTTCAAACATTAACAGTTATATTACTATATTACAGACAGAGTAACATAATAGTGTTTGTAGTTTAACATAATTGAATTGAGTTAAAATATTACCATGGTGCTGCTCCTTATACATAAGGAAACACAGGCATAAAAACCAACACACTGATTCAGATGTGAGTGAAATCAAACAGTCATTACTGTTTTATTACTGTACTAATTGCAATAGTTTTGACCTAATCTAATTAAAGATTATACACACAAATGTAATATCTATGCAGGATATGGATCTACCCTTAATGGCATTATATCTCACGCTTCTTAGTAAATGTGATGCTCCAGTTTGTTAATTTAGTTATTCATTTATTCGAACAAATTTACTCATAAAGTTTATGAGAAACTGTAACCTCAATCCTAGTAGAAGTCTATTTCAAATGTGCATCTTTCACCTTCAGATTTATCCTTTTCTTTAGTCTAAGTACAAGGTCTTTTATTTTGAAGACAGCTAAACTCTTGCCCTTTAGTAATGTTACTGGTTTTGCTAGCCCTAATCAAAGCTTTATTCCTCCTGTCATTTCATTTACATGTATGGCATTTGCACTGTATCTGAGGACTCTCTCTTTTCCTTCTCAGGCAGGCTGGATAAGCCCTGGTTCTGTGACTGCAGGCTGTCTGGTTTGCTAAATATAAGCAAGGACTCGGTTTCCTCTCTTGTTCTTCTGGATGGCTTCCTGACATGTGCAGGGCTTCCTAGCTTGGCTGGGGTCCCATTCCAGAGCATGGAGCTGCCGCTTTGCTGGCAGCCCACGGTACTGACCTTTGCCACAAAGTTCACAGCCTTACTTGGGAGCAATGTGTTGCTGGGTCCCCTCTCTCAACTGGATCAAATCAGCTACGCCTAACCTCTATAACACAGGTGTCTGCATGCGTGCGAACACACACACATACACACTCTCACAAACAGTGAGTGTTGTGTTTTATCCAAGACTAATCATATGTTTTTCATTCTTAGCATGTTGCAAGTACTGGAGGTATGGAAACTGAGAAATGACCAAGAAACCTAAGTAGCTGTAAGCAGTCACCACTTATTATTATATAATTATTAATTTTAATATAATCCATACATAATATAATGATGATAATTCTAGATGTAATAGTGAATTTCAAGGTAGCTGTTAATGGCACACCTCAATACTCTGTATCCTACCAAAATTGCAAGCACTGCCAGTGCCAGCAGGGAACATCTGATCTTAACAGAATAGTCTGTCTGTCAGTCAAGTAAAGGGTGCAGATGCATGCACAAGGATTTAAGGGTCTGTGTCTTGGGCTTCTCATTTCTTTCTGTCTGTGGCTCCTGTGTGTGCAGTCCTGCAGGAATCTCCTCATAAAGGATTGTGCTGATCTGGGATCAGTCTGAGTGGTATATCATATAAAGATGCTAGGAAGTATCAGTGCAGGGCTCAGAATGTGGTGCGGAACCTCAGAGGCCGTTATCAGTCTGAATGTTGTTGGAATTATTAGAAGGTAGCAAAAAAATAAATAAAAAAACAACAAAAAAACTGCTACACAAACAAAGGTGACCAACTCTGAGAGTATGAGCAGTCAGCTACTCAAAATGGCCCTCACTGAAGGCCTCACTCCTCCTAAGAGAATCCTGTCCACCCCCCAAACCGTCATGAACAAGATGAAAAGAGAGAACCAGCAGAAAAAGATTATTCAGACTATACAGCTCAGGCAGCTCATATCTAATTTCAGTCACAACTCAACGAAGCCATAAAAACATTTGGCAGTATTTGGTTATTGCTCTCAAAATAAATCTCATTTGAGGTCATTATTGGTCTTACTGTGGCGTGTTCACCTGCTTCTTTTATACAGTGCAGCCTACTCAATGACCTCTAGAGGGCATGTGGTGGCTAGTCATAGCAAGCCTGTATGGAATAAAAGAAAATGTTTACATTGATTCTTTCTTTAAAGTTGTGTAAATTAAAAAGTTAATAAATGTGAATGCACAGAGCTTTTAATTATATTTAGTCACTGTTTACAGTGTCCATATGTAAAGCATACAACATGCCAAACTGGGAGTCAAGGAATGAAAAAATACATTGTTTAATCCCTTGCACTAAGTGTGCAAATGAATTTCTGAACACCTCTTCTCTGAAGGTACACTAAAAGCACGGGTGGTTCGGATTGGGGTCCTCTCAGTTTAGAAAGTAATGATGAGAAAAAAACAAGCTTTTTATCAGTTTTTTTTTAAAGGATGGTACACATTAATCAACTCTAGGGTGAATGTTAGTCAACACCTGGTTAATTTTCAGCTATTGTACAGTTGAAAATCATTAGCCACCACAAACTGGTGATATCTTGGTGTACATACAGACAGAACAACTGAGGAACAGTTTACATGCAAGTTAACACACTAACAAACATATCAATTTGCAAATAAGCAGGCAAAAGATAAGTAATAAACACCATGGTGGGCCATGGAGGGTTAAGATTTACACATATGATTAGCAATAAGACTTTTCTTTAGACTTTTTTAAATACACAGCTTTACATATGTGTAATGATGGAGTATTTCAAAAGTGTACAGCTCTAACTGAAAAAGCTAAATGGCTAAATGAGCTTCTCCTAAAAGCTTCTTCTGAAGACAGAGTTAACAGATCTGTTGCTTTGGGGATTTTGCGTAATAATCACTATGTGAAAGGGCTAAGTGATGAAAAACTTTAAAAACAAATAAAGTATCCACAATTGTAATAAGATTATCCAAGGTCAGAAGATTACATTTGGAAAGAATAATGTAATGATAGTAACTCTTAGGATTTTGGCCAAACATTTAATAACTGAAGCAGGTATCTGTTTAATAGCTGAAGCAGTTATCTGTTTTAGAGCCCTGCTATAAAGATAGCTTTGAAATAAATCATTTATCCCTGCTAAAAGATTGATTTCAACATGCAGTTACTGAAAACAACAATCACAAATAATCACCTTGCTTTGCACGTATGGCTGGGTGGGTCTGTTGTGTGAGGTTGAGAGATACCAACTAGATATACCTCAACACATCTCAACACACTGTTTGAGACTTCCTTGAGAGGGGCTGGACTTTATTCCATTCTGGAGTAGCCCATGGTGAGAGGCTTACTCACAGCTCCCTGGCTCGCCACCTGTACGTTGGAGTTCCATCTCTGGTGGATGAGAGAGTTGCTTCCCAGCTCCTTTAGGTAGGGGAATGGGTTCTGTTGTTTGTGCATATGCGCTAAAAGCCAGTTAGGAGTACCTGGCCTTCTTGGGGTCCTTGGAGGAGGTACTAGAAAGTGCCCCCTTTGGGTCTCCATCATCTTGCTGGGAGACTTCAGTGCTCATGTGCGCAATGACAGTGAGACCCGGAAGGGCGTGTTTGGGAAGAATGACCCCTGTGATCTGAACCTGAGCTGTGTTTTGAAGAGCTGTCAACCAATCACCACCTAGTAGTCAGGTGATGGGTGAGAATGCCGGACAGACCTGGCAGACCCAAACATGTCGTGAGGGTTTGCTGGGAATGTCTGGCAGAGGAACCTGTCAGAGAGATCTTCAACTCCCACATCTGACAAAGCCTCAACCGCATCCCGAGGGAGACTGGAGACATTGAGTCAGAGTGGGCCTTCTTCCGTGCCTCCATTGTCGATGCAGTTGATCAGAGTTGTGGCTGTTGCTGAGGCAAAAACTCGGGTGTGGGAGGAGTTTGGTGAGGCCATGGAGAATGACTATCGACTGGTGCCAAGAAGGTTCTGGCAAAATGTCATGCGACTCAGGAGAGGGAAGCAGTTCCCGACCAACACTGTAGACTCCGACTGGGAATATCATTGGATGGTGGAAGGAATACTTCGAGGACCTTCTCAATCCCACCAGTGTCCCATCCTCAGAGGAGGTAGAGCTTGGAGACACGGGTGAGGGTTCGCCCATCACACTGGGTGAGGTAGCCAGGGTAGATGGTAGATCTATGCAGGGTTACTGGAAAAGAGAGTTTGGCTGATAGTTGAATCTCAGTTACAAGAGGAACAATGTGAGGGAGTCTGGTATGGTGACCTCAGGATTTGTTTTTGTGGATGATGTGGTTCTGTTGGCCAGGACCTCCAGGTCTCTCTGATGATGACAATCATCATCACTTCTAAATTTGAGACCATGGTAGTTGGAAAAGGGTGGAATGCTCCCTCTGGGTTGGGAGTGAATTCTTGCCCCAAGTGGAGGAGTGGAAATATCTCGGGATCTTGTTTAGGAGTGAGGGAAGGATGGAGCAAGAGGTTGACAGGCGGTCTGCAGTGTTACAGACCCTGTACCAGCCCGTTATGGTGAATAGGAAGCTGAGTCAAAAGTCAAAGCTTGTAATTTACTGGTCAATCTACATTCTGACTCGCTATGGTCATGAGCTCTGGGTAGTGACCAAAAGGACAAGATTGTGGTTACAAGCGGCTGAAATTAGCTTTCTCTGCAGGGTTGCTGGCCTCTCCCTTAAAGACAGGATGAGGAGCTTGGCGATCTGGGAGAGACTTGGAGTAGAGCTGCTGCCAAATAGTGCCTGAGAGCAAGAGCCAAAAGCTGTGGGGTAAGCTCAATTGATCCATCTTAGACCCTTCATGAATGGGCACTACTGATGAATGGGTATAAAACATGTTTTATAGTGGATCTTGATGTACATTTGTTTTTTCTATCATTTAGAAATGTTGTCATGCCACTAACTGGAATACAGTTCATAGTTCTCTGCAACCTAAATGGTTAGAATTTTAAATGGACTGAGCTTTAATTTGACTGTTTATGTAATCATGTGAGACTTATTAAAATATTTTTTTCTGCTTACCAATTTGAAATGGTAGGAGAAGGTAAAGGAAAAAAATAAATGTTGACGTATCTGCCATTTTAGTTCATGTGAATTCTTCTCTTGTTGTAATTGTTGCTCTAATCACAAACATTAAAGCATTCTGAAGCACTTTATTGAATTCAGTTGACTTATTTGAAAATATCGAAATATTTTTGTGCCAGTACTGATTTTACTCTGTTTTAGCTTGTGTCTGGCTAGGAGATCCTCTCCATCATTAAGTTGACATTACTGCTACTGGATGTTAGACACTGGAAGTCTTACCCATTCTTGAGTTAAAATCATCAACACTGGAGGGATTCCATTATCAGCATCAGTTAAATCCTCAAGATGAAGGACTCTGTATGTGTTTGTTTATGGTAGTATTGCCTACTGTAACAGTGTTCATGCTTAAAAAATAAATCTGTATGGATGCTTGCTTGTATAGACCCGCATCAGTAATATTCAAATGAGATATAGTAAACATTACACATTTATTACTACATTAAAAACTTTACAATTAGCATTTTATTTGTAGTATAAACAAACATCACTGTATGGTTGCAATTTTATGTAAATATTGGTTCACTGGAATTACATGGATCCCTCTTTTGTAAAACCTAAAATTCCTCAGTATGAATGGCATCTGTGTACTGGTTTGACTTCAGTCATGTTTCTGTTACGCAGATGTCTGCAATCTTATCTTATATCTTTAAAGTGTAAGGTCAGACCTTGGCTATTGCATAAAATTGTGTTGCATAATGACAATACTGCTGCAATTGTAGTGGTCCAGTGAATGTAGAACTTTAAATGTCATCTTTTGCATATATATATAGCAGTGTCTTTGAAACCATGTGCTATGAGTCCTCTTAAGAGAGATGACACTGCACAGTGCCACATACAGGTGGCCAGATGCACAAATCTGTTTTTGGTGACACCACTGACCTTTTCCTTGCAGGCCCTTGCAGGCCCTTATATCCCAAGTTTATGAATAGAAGAGCTTACATGTCTAATATGGGACTGTTTCTAAGGCGATCATTTTTTTAACTCTGTGTTTATTTTTTAAACTCTGAGTCCGTCAGTTCGAGCAGAGAAAAAAATGCTTTGCTTTCCCTGGAAGATGATAACAATCTCCAATTGCAAATGTCAAAACCTTTCCAGATGGGCTACAATCATCTGTTAATTTGATATGCTGTATAATATTTGGCTTTACTCAACACAGATTTGCTTAGACCTCCCGGACTTGATAAAACAAGCAGGAAAATAGTTTTCACCATGTGTCTTTAGTAAGTCACAACTGTGAGCAGTATAACACGTGATTGCTTTTAATTTAAAGAAAATCAAAAACTGAAGTTTTTGCCTTCATTTGCAATAATGTTGTTTTCTCTGGACTATAATGTTTGATTAGATTTGCTAGCAAAGCAATTTATCCTTCTGATTTGTATTTTTTGAGTTTTCCTGTTTGATTATCCAGATGTTTTGTGGGCTTTGTGATTGTTTGCTTTACATCATCTTTCTCCATTTCACATTTGAATCATCATGAAGAGACTGCACAGTGTTTTATTTAACAAATAAACAAATTCCCAAATCGCACTCATTATAGTTTCTGCTTGAGACATAGAAATGTGAGTATTTCAACCACATGTTTTGGACTGTGCGTAAACTCACTGACAGCATCTAGTCTGCAGCTGCCTGTAATTCCTACCTTATGTTGCCAAACTTCCTACATATTTCATCTGTGGTGTGGTTAGTCAGTTTGTGGGAGAGTAGAGTATCTTGCTCAGAGTACATTAATGTACTTTGACTTTCTATGAATTCTACACGTCATGGTCTGTGGTTAAATTTAGATTCAGGAGGGATTTTTCTTATGTGACCGGTAAATCATATGAGTAACATCTGACTGACAGTAAGATGGTGAGACAATCTCCAAGTTTTATGAAGTTTGTGAAATTGAAAAAGGCATATATTATCAAATGTTATTCTATGGGTCTGTGATATCCTCATTGGTCATACGCTAAACTTGAAAAACTCAAATATGTGCTATAACGTTTGCCACTCCCCTCTCAAAAGCCCTCTCTTCTTCTTCACTTTCTTTGCTGCTCTCTTGTTCTCTGATATTCTATCTCTTTCCTTTCTTTTTCTAAAACTACATCCCATTTCCCAGTACCTCTTTTGCCTGGTCTCTAATCCCACCTCTTGATTGCTGATTAACTGGCATAGATTAATTATTAACTTGTCATGGGTATGAATTATAGGGTTTCCAAGCGTGTGTGTCACTGCTGGTAGACTCATTTTAAGAGATTAACCTTCAGTCCGAGGAGCCCCTTATTTGGACATTAGGACTATAGCGTGTGCATGTGGCCTCAGAAAGTATGTAAATTTTACCCTGCGGTAAAAACCTTCTTTTTTCTGTAACCTCTGTGCAGACGGTCTCACAGTAATATGCAAATTGTGAGGGTAGACGGGATTTGATGAATGAGTGTGAGTGTGTATGTTCACACAGCTGGAGGCTCTGATATCTCTGATTGCAGCTGCTTCCACTCTTGGGAGGGATAAGGAAGTTCAAGAACAGTGTGTATATCTCAGTGGAGTGGGTGCCTCTGTATAGGCAAAGGAATAGTCTGTGAGTTGAGGGTGTATGTGTGTGAGAGAGGGAGGGAGATAGTGTGTGTGTAACTACTTCTGACTGCTTACCATGGAAAGCTTCGATCAGGAGAAGAAAGAGAAACGCTACTGTATCCGTAGGATACATGTTGCTATCATCTGCTCGGTCGTCATAGTGACAGGCATCGCTGTGGGGCTAGGGGTGGGCCTGAGCCAGAAGACCTCCTCTCCGGAGATTCCAGTGACCCCGACAACTCCCCCCCCAGATCAGGGGCCCTGCAAGGCCTCCAACAACACCAGCGGGGGCTGGACCAACTTCCGCCTGCCTGACTACATCACACCATTCCACTACGACCTGCACATGGAACCGGACCTGGATGCAGATGTGTACACTGGTAGTGTGTCCATCCATCTGAGACTGAGCAAACCCAGTACGCACCTTTGGCTGCACATCCGAGAGACTTTTGTCTCTGCCTTCCCCACCCTGGTGCTCAGCAGTCCGAGCCACAATACTGATGTGGTGGTGAAGAGCTGCTTTGAATACAAGCCGCACGAATACGTGGTGGTGGAAGCCTCCCAGGAGCTGAGGGCCACCGGCGCTGACGAACACTATGTCCTCACGCTGCACTTCCAAGGCTGGCTCAGCGGCTCCCTGGTCGGCTTCTACAAGACGACCTACCAGGAGAACGGAGTCACCAGGTCAGTGCTTCGTCTTTTTTGTAGGACACCACATTTCACCGTTGACTAGTGCAACATGGAGTATGCGGTGGATGGAGGGTAGTGTTTAGTTTGCATTAGCGAATGGCAGCAAGTGAATGGTACTTGCAGAAGATGGGGAATTCAGGCTTGTCTAAATTCTGAAACATTGCCCCCGCTGTGTTAGCCAGGTTCCAGTCTACACAATTTAGTAAACTGGGCTGCAGCAATCGCTCTGACATAATGATTAATCATTACTAATCCACATCATCCATCACATTGTACCAGAGGTGGACATGAATACACCTCTCTTAAAAATAGCTCAGCGTGTTGTTATCATGCCGTTTGATGTCATTTTCAGACACAGAAAAACATACACAGAAAAAGTCTGGTTTCTGGTTGCTGTGCTGTAGCCTGTGTATTCCCTGCAGTACCATTAGTGTGTAGAAGAAGAGGTTAGACACCCCCAGCTCACAGTAAGGACCACACATGAGAAACAGCCTGAGCATCCAGTACTATGGTGGCATGAGTTATAGATTCCTGGAACATTGTAGTTTATTCTTGAGAAAAAAAACAACAACCCAGAAGCATTTACTTCAGATGAAGCGTTTGCAATTTGCTCAGTTTCACATGGTCAAAATGGCTGGGGTAAACTTCATTCTTTAAGTCTCACCATGACTTGAGTAACATCAAAAGCTTGTGGGGAATAGCCAAAGTTCAAAAAGCATATAAAGTAACTAATGATATGCTGTTGCTGGAGTGGGAGTGTAGATATTGGCATTGGCAGTTCTTTGTTATCTGATATAACAGTTAGTGAGAAACTTTGCAATAACACAAAATAATGTGGTGAAAGCAGCTGAGGTCAAATATGACAGATATTCAGGAAAACTTCTTTCAGCTGCTGTCTTTCAATGCCATGTCTGTACTATATATTACACGTATGGTGAGATGTTCCATGAGACTTCAGTTGACATTGCTTAAATGTCATCAACACATTTGTGTTATGAGCATTATCCAGTTTTGACACATAAATCAGAACTTAAATCATAGAATTTCATCAGCTGGTTTGGTTAAAGTCAACCTTCCCAGTAGTGGGATACTAGTGATAAATGACTACATGAAGGGGTGTGACCAGTGTGATTTAAAACAAGACTATGAACAGCATGTCTCAGAGTCACTGGCAGTTCTCATCGTCTGTCTGAAACCAGAGGCACTGGGTTTAATATAATCTTGATCAATCATCAGTAGACTTTAATGAAAAAAATGCTATTATGGTGTAGCCTTCTCTGCATGTGTGCTGTTAGGAGAAATGTAAACTGAGTTGTGTTTTTCTAAGTCTCCAGTGATTTCTTACAGAAAAATTGCGGCCACAGACCATGAACCCACCGATGCTCGTAAATCTTTCCCCTGTTTTGATGAGCCGAACAAAAAGGCTACATACAGCATCTCTATCACTCATGATGAGAGTTACGAAGCACTGTCCAACATGCCAGTGGAGGTGTGCTTCACGTGCTCCAAAAACACTATTTCAACGAATCAAAATTCCATATTTTTTTAAAGTTACCTGTAAACTTGGGCTGTAAACGTGTGTGTGTGTGTGTGTGTGTGTGTGTGCGTGCGCGCGCGAGTGCATGCACATATCCATATATGTACCAATTTCTCACATGCTGTGTAGTAACCAATCACTTCTACTACTTCAAAAACTATAAAGAGGAAAGCATATGTATTATGTACTAATCTGTCCATTCTGTTTAACAGCGTATAGAGAAGCTTGCTGGTCAAAAGGAAAAAACCTACTTTGAAAAATCTGTTAAGATGAGCACCTACCTGGTGTGTTTCGCGGTGCACCAGTTTACCTATGTGGAGCGAAACTCCACAAGGGGAATCCCAGTAAGTCTGGTCTTGATTTTCCAGATATTACAGTGCAAGTTTCTCTAACAAACAAAATTAAGGAGCTCTGCTGAGGTTCTATTTATTCTCTCCATGCAGCTGAAGATCTATGCCCAGCCATTACAGATCCACACAGCGGAATATGCTGCAGACATCACTAAAACCATCTTTGATTATTTTGAAGAATATTTTGACATGCCATACTCGATAGGAAAACTTGGTAAATGTGTTACACTCCCAGAACCAGTCCCCCCCGGCCCCCTTTGGTCAGCTGTGTCTGAACCCCTTCTTTTGTATGCTTTTCATTGAACATGATTTTGAATTTTAGCCACGGTTTCTGAGCAACTGAATTAAAATCACTGTGACATATAATCCGTTTCCACTATATGTCATGAAGTCCCAAACACAAGCTGTGTGATTTCCTATTGCAGACAAGATAGCAATTCCAGACTTTGGGACAGGAGCAATGGAAAACTGGGGCCTGATAACCTACAGAGAGACCAATCTGCTGTATGATGAGAAGGAGTCTTCTTCTTATAACAAGCAACGTGTGGCCAGTGTCATTTCCCATGAGCTCGTACACCAGGTGACAAAAATGTTTCTCTGTAGCATCTTATGCACGTGTATAAAGGCATGTTTCATTGGTTTTGAATATACAGTATATATTAAAATGCTGATATCTATTTATTAGTTATTTGTTAACTTAAGTAATAGCAATAATGTGTAATTTAGCAAATTTAATAAATAAATATTTCCCTGTGCAATACTATAATACTTTTGTACATGAGATAATATTTTTTATGCAGTAATTTAATCGCAATACAGTTTTTGTACATGAGCTTTTGTATATTTTGTACATGAGCTGTAACTTTTTATTAGAAAATGACATGGTATACAGGACCACAGTTGCAGTTTCTTATTTCTATGGAAGTGTTATCTAGGGCTCAGACGGACTGCTTGTCTAGTGCATAAGTAATCACAGTCTATGAAACATTTCATTTAATTTGAATCTTGCATAATCTCAGACATCTGCCTGTCCCTTTATTTAGACATGATTCAAACTGATTCACACAGGAAGAATCACTAATGAAAGCATGTGATCTGCTTAGATCATTAAAAGGAGTTTGCTGGGGAGGGATTTGGTAGACACAACCTTTCCTTGCAGAACTGTAATCCAGTGGCTATCTGATTGGCTGCCTATGCAAATGATAGAAAATATAAGTGAATTCTATTTCAACATTAAAACTACATGGTAATTATACAATATGCAAACATTAAAACAGTTTGTGATTTAGTTGCTGTAGAAATTTCATTTTTTGTTGTTTGTTTTGATATGCAATGCAGTTTGGGAAATATTATGTTGGTTAGGGCAATCTTTTAGACCCAGAGCTTTTTGAGGTACGTTGTGGGATGGTATTAGCAGATGATTGAAACAGAGGGGTTGATATGACATGCACTCCAGGATACATATAAACCTATAAAATGTTTTCCTCTCACTTAACAACATCTTATTCTGTTACTCATCAAACCCTTTATGATGAAGAAAGCAGAGTCTCCCCTGTGAGGGCAGTGCTCTCTGTTTATGGCATTTCATATTATGCTGGGACACAGATAAGGGTTTATTTAACGCAGGTTGTGTCAATGTATTTATGTATAGATAGATATGTTTTATGAACATCCAAAGGTTGTTGGACACAGGTGGTGTCTATAAAACAATATAATTTTCATAGACTGCACTGGTACACATATGAAAAGGACAGTCACACCGTGGCCAAATGTAATCCATCAGTATGAGCAAAGCCCAAAGCACAGTCATCATCTTCTCCACACAAACTCTCAGCTTAATCTCTCACCATATTTTGATGATAATGTACAAATATCCACCACAGACCTTTTCTTTAAATCAGCACTCCCAGATGTAGTCAAGTGTTTATAACAAATATAACATGTATGTGCTGTTGTGTATGATCTTCAGCTGGATCAGTGCTGTTGTGTATGGTATTCAGCTGGATCAGTACTGTTGTGTATGATATTCAGCTGGATCAGT
>JAOYMR010000008.1:10433787-10443787 GCA_025802075.1 Tenebrosternarchus preto
CACACACACACACACACACACACACACACACACACACACACACACAGGTATTTCTTCCTTCTTATGGTACTTTTTCTTCTGTTTAACCCTCCAGTATTACACTCAACCTCCATGTTCCCTCCCTGTCCCTTCACCAGGGGGAGACATTATATCCAGACCTCTGGACCCACTGACCCTCCCCTTTGGAAACTTCTGGCCTCTATCATCTCTGTCTTCCCTGATATTACATTTCTCCCATGACACTGAACTGTGTCCATGTATGTGTGTGTGTGTGAGTGAAAGAGAGATAGATAGATAGAGAGAGAAATAAGAATGGCTATCTAGTGAGCTACCACAATAATGACCATTTGGTTGTAATTAAATTCTTCCTCTGTCCCTTTCTCTCTCTCTCTCTCTCTCTCTCTCTCTTCATCAGTTCTTTTATTGCTGTTGTGTCTCGTGTTTCCAAAGCAGTAAAACACCAGGTACAGAATGACCAGCTGGAGACGTTAACAGGGCGGTAAACATAATCGACGACAGCCAGGGCTGTGAGGGTGGAGGTGGAGGTGGGGGGTGTTACTCGTCCAGCGCCTCGCCGCTCTCTTCAAGCTGTGCCAAGCACAGTCGCCGGGGTGACCTGTCGCCCGGGTGACCCATCTCCTCCTCCTGCCACAGCTCTTCTCCATCCCCAGGCCAGTTTTGCTTTGCCGCTGTGCATCAAATGCTCTGGGGAGATTTTTGGGGCGAGTTTTCTTACAGAATGCTCTTCTGACTCCTGACTCCTGAATCCTCAATCCTGACTCCTAAATCCTGGCACGTTCAAATCACTCGCGGTAAGGAGAGCCACAAAATGGCCACTACCGTTCCAAAAGATGTTAGGCTCCCAGCCACGGGCTATTTAACATTCCCGCCAAAGCAAGTTTTACCCCTGCCAGGGTCCGATTCTGGCACCGTCTCCAGTGCCGGTGGGCGGTACCCGTTTGGGCCAGACCGAGTTAAAGGCCTGCTTTGGGTTTTTGTTGGCTCTGCTCAGCACACATCATATTTGCTAGTTTCTGATTGGCTCTCGTTCACATGTCTTTACAAGTTCCCGCAACTTTAGTGTTCGTTGTTTAGATCTAGCAAATTCTGTCCTAATTCAAATCTGCCAGATTCAGCAATTATTCAGTTTTCCTCTGCACCGAGATACATCAACAGAGGACACGTCTACAGAGGACAGTTCTACAGTGGACACGCTGACAGAGGACACTTATACCTGTGAGACATCTAGAGGACATTTCTGCAGGACTACTGCATAATTCTGCACATCTACATACGTCCTTTCTCCTGCCAGTCTCTCTGTTCCTGTCAGACCTGCAGGCTCTTGTGTAGGATTATCACACACACACACTCTCTCTCTCTCTCTCTCTCTCTCTCTCTCTCTCTCTCTGGTCAACTGAATGCATTCTATACCACCTGTCTTCACTGATATAAAATTTCTCCCATGACATCAGTGTGAACAGAAACACTACCTAGAGGGATGTAGTAACCATAACAATTACCAGCCAAGTGTAATTACATTCCCTCTCCCATTTCTCTCTCTCTCTCTCTCTTTACTTCTCTTTTTCTCTCCCTCCATCACTCTCTCTGTCTGTCTCCATTCCTCCCTTCCCTCGTTCATTCTCTCTCCTTCACTCTCTCGCTTTGGTTCACTCCACCAGTCGTGGTAACGTGGGCCCTGTTACAGAGGGTCTTTGTTACAGTCCACAGACATCCAGCAGTTACACATCACCTTAGCTAAAGCGGAACTCGTGCATTAAATCCAATTCATTAACACACTTCTTGCATGTGCGTGTTTAATTATAAGGTGTCATTCAGAAGTGGAGTTTAATTAACCGATTAAGCATGTTTAGCTAAACGTTCACTGTGTTTGAGAACAGGGTTCATACACAGCAATACACATTACACTCAGTTAAAGAATTAAATTAGTGCCCTCTTAAATCTTTAACACACACACACACACACACAACCTGTCATAGCACAAGAGCAGATTGTGGTATAACTTTCATAAAGCAGTATTTATGACACTGTAGAGCAAAAGCCATTCAAATCGAGGAAGGAATTCTTGTATTTAAAATGGCACACAAACACCAGCTGGTCTCCTCACTACCTGAAGATTTCATTTGACAGCATAAAACAGCTGTAAGTAAAAAACTTGTCTTCTCTCTCTCTCTCTCTCTCTTTCTTTCTCTCTCTCTCTCTCTCTCTCTCTCTTATAAAATTAAACATAATTTTCAAAGCATTGAAGTTCGAAGTGGAACAAGATGTCAGTAATAACAGAGGTGATCAAATGACCCAGTGACAGACACATGAAATCAAAACCATATCAAACCAAGGGCAATAAAATCGTAAGGAACAGCATGTTCGTAACAGAACGTGTAAAAACTCTCTCTTTCCCTCTCTCTCTCACTCTCTCTCTCTCACTCCCTCTCTCTCTTTCTCTCTCTCTCTCTCTCCTCTGAGGTTAATGATTTGGCTGTGCTGATAGAGATTAGCCATTAGTACCATATTCATCTGTTTCTATCACACTGTTTAGTAAAAGGATTACCTTTATCCTCCCTATGGCTCTGAAGCACACACACACACACACACACACACACACACACACACACACACACACGCACACACATGCACACACACACACATGCACACGCACGCACGCACGCACACACGCACACACAGACACGGACACACACACACACACATGCACACGCACGCACGCACACACACACAGACACGCACACACACAGACACACACACATTACTCGCAGTCCCAAGCCCCAAAAGCAAATCAACCACCGAGAATGTTTTCAGTGAAATGTTATAAAGCTTTAAGATGCAGTAGATCTTTAGATATTTTATTGCTATTCTATTGATGATATCTTAAGGGGAAAACAACATTTGTTTTTAATTTATTGACATACAAACAACTTTCAGTCCGAACAAATCAGTAATGACTGTGTATCCACGTTTCATTTCTTCCCGTTTGCTACAACAGCAGAAAATGGTCTAATGCACTGCTGCTTCTGTTCGAAAGCCATAATGCTTTTCGTTTCTGAGTCCAAGACTCTTCACAGACGGAGGTCAAAGTGGTGTAGTTGGTGAGTCAGAGCATGTGGGTCAAGCGTGTTTCCCACCTTGGAGCTCTGTCCCGGCCGGTAGAGCTGAGGCCAAGACAACAGCGCTTCCATGCACACGTCCTTATCCAGCACCCCATAGAGCAGGGGCGGAGCGGACGTAAAGAGAAGGTTGAAGAAGATCAGTACCCACGAGTTGCTCATGGTGCTGCCTGAAAAGCCACAGAAGAACTGGAACCAAAACAGCAGGTTCACATACATCTAGAGAGAGAGAGAGACAGAGAGAGAGAGAGAGAGAGAGAGAGAGAGAGAGAGAGAGAGATGGGGTGGGAGTTAAAGAGTTCGCTTTTAAGTGTCACATTTTGCATGTGTGTGTTAGTCAGTTTTTGTATATGTGCAATTCAATACTCACAACATTCTTGTAAAAGAAGTACAGGATCATGTTAGCCAGTCGCGTGTAGCACCAGTGACCATGAACCAACAACAGTTTCCTGAGGTGTTTAAATCTGGAGATGGCAAAATCACTGGACATGACGGCCTGTGGAAAACACAACAGAGCCCCACACAGAACGCCCGGTCACTCACTCCACTACAGGCTAATGAAAGTGCCTTTTTAAAAGATCTGAAAGTATTTACGATCTAAAAGATCAGAATGTTATACCAGCTACTCTAAATGCAACTAAGTAAAAAATAACTCCAAAGTGCAATAACACAAGCGCATCAACAATAACACAATAACTCAACAATAAGAGCCTCACAATAACACAAGCGCATCAACAATAAGAGCCTCATTTACATTTAGCAAATAACAACTTTCTTAGTAAACAGTTCAGTAAGCACTTAAAACAAACAATCTCATGTGTATTAGCTAAAGCACACAAAGATAAACTGGTATGAATGATTCCTAGATTAGGCTTGTGCCAAGGGATTCCTTGAAAAGGTGAGTGGGAGGGAGTCAGCCCAGGCTCGAGATGTTAATCTAGTCCCAAAAGTATTTATTTTAACCTTAAAGCACTGTTGAAAAATAGTGTACAAACTACAACAATCCAGTGTACTTTGAGAGCACAAACTGGGAGTGTATGAACTGTCAAGAGTCCAGTGGTTTTACAAAGCGGCCCTTTATAGCCATGTTAGTGTTCTGGTGCTGGCCCTCCTGTAACTGGAGTGAGGGAGAATAGAAAACAAGAGAGAGAGGGAAGAGGGGAGAGAAAAGTGGGAGGAGAGAATGAGCACACCTGCATGCCTTCCTGGCCCGAGATGCCGACACCCACATCTGCCACCTGAATCATGCTGACATCATTTGCTCCGTCACCTGAGTAAGCGCATGCAGGCAATTTAGCACAAAGTCAGTGAAGTATCAGGCTGTAACCCTGTACTGAGAACAGCCTTTGGGTGTCTTTATGAACAAACTGCTTGAACGGGGACAGAATACAGGACGGTTATGAAAACAACCTTCACCTGGCCATAAGAGAATACAGAAGCGCTGGGGCTAGAGTCATGATCATGGAAAACAGCTGTGTCGTTTACTGTAAACTGAACTTCAGTGCCTGTCAGACATTCACTGAGGAGCTGCATTCTAAACTGACTACGACTTGAAATCACACCACCACGCCAAATAATTGAATCTTTTTCAGAAAACACATACTGCCACAGACCTATAGCAAGGGTCATGACCCCGAGAGAGTCTCCAACGAGCCGAACCACTTGGCTCTTTTGTAAGGGGGTGGATCTGCAGCATATGACTGATCGACAGCGGCCCGCCAGATCGAGGAAGTCCTTTTGCAGCTCTTCCTTCACAGCAAAGTCTAGCGTGTGGCCGTCGATCACCAGGGTGAAGCCAGTCACAACAGCGCTGTCTTCGGGTCGGACCATCCCTCTCTCTGCAGTCGCTCTGACCTCCTGTTGGAGCTCAAAGAGACGTGCTTCACACGCTTCCTGGGAGACAAAATGACACACGCACACAGTTCTTACAATACGGTCATGTTCATGATGGAGGAAAAAAAAATGCATACTGGGCACACACCCAAACTTTTCTCACCTCGTTGTCACAGTTGGCAGTCAGTAACTGGTCAGAAGGGCGGAGGAGTTTGCAGGCGCAGGCTATGTTAATGGCGGTCTCCTGTTTGTCCCCTGTGAGAACCCATACTTTGATACCTGCCTTCTGTAAAGCTTCAATAGTCTCTGGAACATCTTCTTGCAACCGGTCAACTATACCAGTCGCCCCTGCAAACAGAGGTTTTTGGTTGTTTTTTTTAGGCCAGCAGAGAGAAAAGAGAAGAAAGGCTTTTATTTTTTTTTTGAATGCATATGTAATTATGAGTTATCAGCTTCTTTTGGCTTTTACATTATGTATATCATGCACTGCTTTCTGTCTCCACAGGTCTAACATCTCACCCAGTAATGTGAGGTTAGTTTCCAATCTCTGGGCAGACTCAAGCAGAAGCTCCTCCCTATTTTCAATACTGGTTTCAGCAAAAGCATGCCTCTTAAGCCATGCCTCATACTCTGCCTCCTCCAGAACCTGCCAATCACAAGCAAACTTCCACATTAGTTATGGCAAAAAGGTATAAACACATTTAAAGATATAAATTCTCCCCCCCCAATGTTTTTCAAACATGTTTTATTGAGCAGTCAAACTTACGCAGAACTGCTGTGGTAAAAACAAGCTGTACTTTCAGTTCTTACTTTCATTGCTGTTGGAAAATATTTAAAGCAGCAAAAAAGAGAAGTGAAGAAAGGAGACACACTCTTTTAGCAACGCAGAGCGTACGCAGACCCTCTCTGGCGTAGTCGTCCAGGTGCTGCTGGGTTCGCTTCATGATCTCTCCAGTGCAACAGCCATCAGCTACAGCACGAACAGCACGAACACAGAACAGTCCAGCCGCAGTAAGAACACAGTAAGGTAATCAAAGACTTAAGAAGTTAATGAGGAAAAGACGGTTACATTTACAGTGGTCACAAAGAGAGTCGCAGCTGTCAGCTGTACATTATTAAAACGTTTACCAACAGTAATGTTGTTTAATGGATGCTTGGTAGTGCTGTTACACAAAGGCCCTTGTTGTAGGAAAAAAAAAATAGTGTGGTCTAAAAACTGCACACGTTCACTCACACACACACACACACACACACACGCACATACGCACACATACACGCACACACACACGCACACACACAAAGGGTTGAAAAGTCTAGAGCACCCACACACACCTGAGGGCTGCGTCAATTCCATGATGATGTTATCAGCCCCTTTGGTGTAGACGACCACCTGGCCTGTGAGTGGGTGGCGCACCACCACAGACATCTTCTTGCGGGCGGAGTGGAAGGGCAGCAGGTGAAGCAGGGGGATGGAGAGGGGCCCAGCACCCGGCACCTTCACCAGCAGCTGCTCGTGGGAGCGGCCCAGCAGGGTGCAGCCGTAGGCGCGGGCGGCCTGTACCAGTGCTGCCTCGTCTGGGCTCTCTGCCTCGTACAGCACCTCCTCCTCCTCCTCTTCCTCCTCCTCCTCCTCCTCCTCCTCCTCGCTGTCCTCAATGTCATCCACCTTCACATGAGGCCGCTGCTTCAGTCGTCCAGCGTTCTTCCCCCAGCCTCCGCTGCCTGAGAGCGTGGGGGTGGAGCCGGGTGAGGGGGTGTGTCCGGGGGTGTAGGTGGGCGTGTCGCTGGCCAGGGCGCGTGGCTGGGTGTTTGGGGTGAAGGCGGCCGAGCGGCCCCGTGAGAAGAGCCTTCTGGTCAGGCTGGAGGGGCTGTCTGCGGCCTGGGAGGAGGCGAGGGAGATGCGGGGGAGGCTGAGCTTCTGCAGCAGGGCCTTCATGTCCTCCAGAGTGCGCAGAGGAGTGCGAACCATTGGTATCTGGACCTGAGGCAAGAACACAAACACTCACAAGCTCAATCATGGTCCACTGGTGTGACCGTTTATGTAAACTAAGTAATACTAATTGACCCCTGGTGGACTCCAAAAGCAATCTGTACCCTAGACAATAAGAGCTTGTGATATGTGAGCCGAGCAGTTTGTTGCGGGAGAGGTCATGTAACTCTTTAAATAGCAGCACCCTGCAGGCCCTGTAGTTCTGAGCCCACGAAAAGAGCGTGAAACGTGATTACAAGTAACACAAGAACAGGTGAAGCAGCAGGAGAGGGACGGGTGCCACGCGGACCGTACCATGTGTCGCGGCTGGCTGGGGGAGGACACCACCACGGTGTTGCAGACGGCCAGGGCGAGCATGAAGTCCAGGATGTGGGAGAGCTCTGCAGGGTTATGGCGTGAGAGAGGAGGAACACTGGAGGAGAGAGCTCTCAGCTTCTCCTGCAGATGCAGATCAGGAACCACTGTACACTCCTGTGGGCCATAAGCGCACATATACACACACACACACACACACACACACACACACACACACACACACACACACCTCGCTTAATATACGATTACATTACTAAAGTGGGATTCCAGGCATGTGTGTTTGCAGTACACACGTGAACCCTTGTTTTAACGATGATCTGGGGAAGGCAGTGATACTGTTGGAGTATTCCCTTCACTCACTCACCATGGCACTGCTGAAAGCTCCTGCTGCATGTCTGTGGAGCGAGCCGGGCGGCGAGTGTGTGTCGTGTGTGTCGGGCGGCGAGTGTGTGTCGTGTGTGTCGGGCACGCCGGCGAGTGTGTTGAGGGACACGGAGCTGCAGCCAGAGCTGAGGGTCTTCCTATTGGAGAGGGAGCGCAGCCTGAGCCTGAGATCAGGAGCCCTGCCAGTCTGAACCTCATACTGCTCCACAGCACGTGCTGGGGGAGGAACACACACACACACACACACACACACACACACACACACATATACAAACTTTAAGTATGGTGGAAGTATTATGTATTGTTACTGAACCTTTTTTAAATTTGCTGCTAACTAACATCTTGCATGGACTATTTCACTAAAATCACTCCCAATATGAGTGAATGTGCTATAAATCTCTCTCTCTATATATATAATACATGGCATTTTTTATATTATGCTGGCCTGAACAATCCCATACAAATGTTTAACTAAACTAATAATCAATGATCTTAACATTAACATTGTAAGCTGTTTTTTTTTAAGATGCTGATAAACAATAATGTGGTAACCTCAGAATGAACAACCACAAGCCACTGGTGAATGCAAACATCACCGAACGACTCACTTCAGCACAGGGCAAGCACCCAGCACAGGTAACGCCACAATAACAGAACATCCTGCAGTCTTCAGGAAGCCAACACACACTCACAAAGGCATCCATCAGCTTCACATAACCGTGATATTTATCACATATAAAAAGTTACTGGTGGTTTCAGGTAATACTCTTTGTATATTCTTGATTTAGAGAGAGAGAGAGAGAGAGAGAGAGAGAGAGAGAGAGAGAGAGAGAGAGAGAGAGAGAGAGAGAGAGAGAGAGAGAGCATTTTTGTGGCTGATGGGAGAGTGTTTGTCTGACTCATTCTTACGTGAACCACTAAAGCAAGTAACTGTGGTGGCTCAGGGCCCTCAAACTGAGAAACACTCACACAGACGGCCGTGTCGTCAGACTGCCGCATTATCGTCATTGTTTATGTTTATACAACACTTTCTCCATGCTCAAGGACACTTTACACTGGCACAACAGAAAGCTCTGAACAGGAAGCAGGCAAGAAAGCTGCAGGGTGCCGTGAGGTGAGAGAGGACCCACCGTTCTCGTGGTGAGGGTACTCAGTGCCGGCCACCGTGCACCTGCGGAATAGCATGCGGTTCTCTGTCAGTGTTCCGGTTTTGTCAGAGAAGACGTACTGGATCTGGCCAAGGTCCTCTGTGATATTCAACGCCCTGCACTGCACGCCAGAATCCAGTCTGGCGTTATAGAGATCCAGATCATTCTGGATAAAATAGATCTGTCCCAGTTTCACTATTTCTATAGACACGTACAGGGAGACAGGAATGAGCACCTGTAACACAGAGACACAGGGAAGGGAGGTAGAGAGAGATGAGAGAACCCTGGGCATGCATGTACCAGACCCAGCAAAGCTCTGGAGAAGGGAGTCAGTGTTAATGGAGGAGTCACAAACACACACCTGTAGGACAATGATCATAGTCCAAAACATGTAGAATCCAGCCAGGGCGGGGTGAATGTCGTCTGGGATCAGGAATACAGGGTCCTTCAATCCACTCAGCCATACGCCATGGCCTGGAAGATGGAATCAATAGCTGATTAGGACTTGATCAGGACACTGAATAAAAAAAAAAATCCCATTTTCCCCAATACAAAAGTCCCATTTGATACTGTGTTGGTGTGGATTATGCTGAGAGAATTGTATTGGTTGTGTTACTCAGAGGGTGTGTGTTACTCAGTGAGTGTGTGTTACTCACCCACAGCACCAAAAAGGCACATAAGCAGTAGTATAACTACACTCCACAGAACATCCACATTGAGTCTGCGCTCCAGTTTACTGCGCTTGTAACGCGGCCCGCTGTTATTCTGCATTGCTTTTGTCTCATGACCTACACACACACACAAACACGCACACAAACACGCACACAAACACACACACAAACACACACACAAACACACACACAAACACGCACACACAAACACGCACACACACAAAGATACAAAGATGACCTACACACAGATGCACACGCACAGACTCGGATTATTTCCACTCTTCGGATCTTTTCCTCTAGGGTTAGGGATAGGATTAGCTTTCAGAGCTGTGTGTGTGCTCATGTGGGTACCTGCATAGACCACAATGCCAATCACAGTCTCTGTGTTTCTCACTGTGCAGCTTCTCAGAAGAAGGTTTTCACTGTGTAATCCAACACGTCCTGTGCTGGGGTGCTCCCTGAATACACACACACACACACATACACACACACACACACACACACGCACGCACGCACACACTG
>JAOYMR010000008.1:10457976-10469019 GCA_025802075.1 Tenebrosternarchus preto
TCCCTACCCGGTAGGGATAAACTGTCCAGGCTATGAATGCTCTGCCATTCATCAACCCTCCCCCCCCCCCACACCACCACCACCACCACCACCAATACATTAGCATTTATTTGTTTATTTTCTTTCTTTTTTCAAAAGAATATGTGCTGGATACAGAATTAATCCTAAACAATCTTTTAACATTTTTATTCTTAATTTGATTAGCCATTCTGGATTATTTTGCATTTGATTTAAATATTATTAAGACATGCCTGTTCTTTTTCCCTGCAATTTACTGAGGAACATTTTATGAAATTAACCAAGCTATAAGGATTACAAGTCAATCAGACATTGAATGGAGCATTATTATATCATTGCCACTGCCACTGCGAGGAAGGGCCCATGTTGTGACTTCAAAAGGTCGGTTATTAACGTTGTATCACAGTTGTGCTCACAGTTGGGGACTGTATATGCTTCACATTTTATGTATACTCATTGAACTCAGCAGGTCATTATCAATCCCTTCATGTGTTGCATCAAGTGGGTTAAGCGCAGTAAAACACAAAACTGTGTGTAGAATAGGGCCTGAAACAACTGACCTGTAGCTCATGAAAAAAGCAAGTGCCCTGCTGTCAAATATATACCACAGTCAGTGTACGCGAGGACTGGGTCCAAATAAAACAAACATTTATGAAGAAAGACTCTTAAATTGAAAAATTTTCCGGGTTTGCCTGCAGTGTATTAAAGAAATAGAAAACATTTCTAAAACCTTTCTTAAAATTTGGCCTTCACTTTTGTTATAATTGTCATTTTTTATTTGCTTGAAAGCTTATAAATGTAATCACTGGTAAATTTATGTTCATCATAAACACTGACGTTGACTCTTTTTGATTATATTTATTTGAAACTGAACCCCCCCCCCCAAGTACTTTTAAAATGGAGCGCACATGAATATACCTCAGCGAGCTATAGTCACATGATGGCGTCAGCTGATAAGAGGTCTAAAATTGAGCGCATCTAATATCATGATAAAATTACTAGAAAAAATATCTTCGGTGGAGTGCCCTAAAGTAAGTAGCTAATCCAGTACTCCGTGTTTCTCGATTAAGTACGTGTAATAGCAAATGAACGCCGCCCATAAAAGTACAGCACAGACCAACAGTTTGTGAAAAAAAGAATCGTTAGATGTAGGCTAGCTAGCTAGCTAACGCTAGATATTTAGACAGCCACAATTCCACATTAATAAGAATTAGCTTGCTAGTTAATTACGTTGTTCAGAGTGCGTTCCGTATTTATGATTAATCGAGTCCCACAAATGTAAGGGTACCGCCAGGTTTTGGATTATTAGTGTCTGTTTTGGGCAGCACATTCCATTAAAGCCTATAGCAGAATGTACTTGTTCAAACCATGCAATTGGGTAACGTTCACATCATGCTCTTAGAATTGTTCTCAGTGAAAATATATCATTCCTCTTTTTCTAGCTCCTACACAGTGTTGTAGATGGGCTGTGTGGACGGCGTTACCCGAGGCGAACAGACTATGGTGAATCATGGAGTTTGACCGAGTGGGCAGATTTAATAAACTCTCTCTCTCAGCTCTTTCGGGTAGCTGTTGGGAAGAAGTGTACAGACCAGGAGGTTGGTATTTAAATGTTCAGTTGGACCTTACATGTTAACTTTTTTTGCCATACATGGCTAATATTAGGCTAATGCACATTTTATCCATTGGCATAGATCATAACGACTTTATTAACTTGTGTACATATCAATGCATATAGTAATACAGTATGTTATTTTATTGGCTTGACATGTTTCCTGCTTTTTAAACGTAGAAAACAGTAAAAAATAAACACAGTAGTCCAAACTTTTGACTATCCAGTAGTTATGTTGTAAACAAAAATATGGGGGGTGGTGGGGGGGGTCAGTGCGTGAGCACAGTCTTGGGGACAAAGATTGTCTGTGTGTGTTGTAGGTGCAGGAACTGGTGGGTGATTTGGATGCTGCATGTACACAAGCTGTTTTACAGTGTGTGCACGCTAGACGGGAAGAGCTCAGGCAAGCTTTGGTGGACAGAACCTGTGCAATATCTAGCACACAACTACAGGATTTCAACTGGCAAATAAAAGTACAAGATGCCCACAACAGTTATGAGTCACAGTGATGAATTACTTTGTCTTTTTATATTTTAATTGATCTTGTCCATTTGATGACATTAACTATTTTCTGTTTCTCTCTAGCTTGCATTATCCAGTGATAAGCTGTCATCTTTAAACACTCCTCTATTGAACCTTAGTCTAGACCTGAGAGAAAATGGAGTTCAGAGAACTGTAAACATAGAAATGAACAAAGAGGAGCTACACACACTCATCAGCACATTAGAAGGAGCTAATAAGGTACCTTTCATTCACTGTCACTCAGATGTACTACACACACACACACCCACCCACCCAATGCTAATAACTCATCATTTTGAGATGTTTGAAGCATGTTTACATGGATGCTCATCTCCTCTAATGCAATATCTACTTTCTTAGGTAGTCCTGCAGTTGAAATAAAACAAGCTGCACTTTTTTCCTTTTCACTGAGATGGATGTGCAAGGACATGCCTAAGGAAAGAGGAACTACAATGCCTTTATGGTTCTGTGCAGGATGGAAAAGAACTATATTCTTGGCTCATACTAGCGCACACACTGGGGAAAACATTGCATTGCCTGGGAAGTGTGTGTGTGTGTGTGTGTTGAGATGAGTGTGTGGGTAGGCACAAGACTCAGTGCCTAGGTGGTCGTCTGCTGTTGTTCGACTTGCTGAATTTCTCTTCATGATTATCAAGAACAGGTTTTTCTCTTATATTAAGGATTTGTCACTGCCAGATTCTTTAAGAATAAAATCTTTAATACAAAATGTGGTTAATTGTTATTTATTTTACATTTCAGTTTCATTGCTTAAATGATTAACAAATACACGATAAGTAAGAATTTCTACATGGTAATGAAAGTATTTCTGAAAAACAGTAATGTTTCTATCATGTTAAATAGTACAGGCATTAATAACATTGTTTACCAGTGAGTAGGTTCAAAAACATCCAAAACACAGAAATCCAGTCAGAAACTTCTAAATGATGAGTAATCGATTATATCTGGGGTAAGCAGGTATATTGTGTCCCCTCCCTGGTCCAGCCAAGGCTTCAGTCAGAGGGGTCAATAAGCAATTCCTTCAAAAGAACTGTCTGAGTAAGTCATTTCTAAATAAAAGGCATTTTCACACTGCCTTTCCATCTCTTCAGCTGTTTACAAGCACACTGACAGATCGCACACTGATCACAAAAAGAATCACAATGCTGCTGGTTTGGTGAAATATTTTATTTGAACCCTTTAAAATTCCTCGTTTAAGACAGGATTCTTAAGAACAACTGTGCTTGCAGTCATAGGGTTATAGATGCGCACACATCTCTCCATCTCATACATTCCAGTACATCATTCACACTTGCATTAGCATGAGAAAATGAGGATAAAAAGCCTTAAAGCATTATACAGCTATGTTACATTAATAGCTTCATTGGAATATTTTAAAAGAGACCCTTAGAATTTTTTTTGGCATCCGCTGTGGTAGACATCCCAGGTAGGTATGTAGGTTAACATTTCTCCATTGCGTCCATTAAATGTATAACATATGTATGCATTATCAGTGAAAATGTTCGTATAGTTACCCATATTCTGGTGTAACTTGGTCTTGGGTCTCTCTGTTTGACTAAAATGCAGAAGCTGGTGACCATGCTGACAGCTAATCCCAAAACTGCACTTTTCACAGTCCTGTATCATCACCAGAATGTTGGAATGTCATTCTACTAGCTACATATTAACAAACCTATGCAGTATCTATAATCTAATTAAGAGCATCTTAAAGCCCATGATAGTAACCTGGTAATTATTTTATCATGGAAGCCTTGAGTTATTGTTTTCCTCTAAAAAGTTAACAATGAAAGTCAATGATGTCATTGTATGTTTAACCCTGTAAAATGGCTCAATTTTGATTTGAAGGCACAAACTGAGCCAGAAGATGTAACAGCACATTGTTTAGATCTTATCTGCATCCTTGTTTTTCTCTTTATTTTTACGGTGAGCCTCGATACCACATAAATCACAGTGAATATGTTTAAAGCTAAATGTAAATGAGAAAGGTGCACACTCAAAACACAGTTACAAGCAAACCAAGAAATTATGGGAATTATCTACATTTAGCATAGCTATATTTCTAGCAGAGGGGAAGCTCTTAAGTTATGACGGATTAACTCTGTGGTACAGTGGTACCAGTGTGGGTCAGGAGCTTATTTTGGAAGGATTTAAATGTAAAGTCAGAACATTCCATTAAGAGGAGAGATGGGTAGGATTTTTGATCCTCCTCTGTTCTCTTAGCCTTTAGCCTTTAGCCTTCAGGTTTGACAAATCAAGTCTTAACACAACAGCTTTAGGTAAAAATCACATTTACACAATCATTCACTTATTCCAAATGTAGCTGTTGTGTTTGCTGTCTGGAGACTGGAGTCTAATGGCGTACGAATGATCGCTTTGGAATGCACACGGCAAATGTCTCGACATAAGACTGTGTTCTGATTACCTTACCCATAGATACCTGCAGATCAGATTTTTTAAATCATTAATGTGCTCTGTCAAAGGAAGTTGGTGTAATCCTTCCTGAAACAGCTCATTTCAAAGTATGGTGACATCTTTTACTACCTGATTTGCTCTTCCCCAAGTTGATAGTCATCCGTTATGGTACTGGGTACAATAGCTATGTGTGAGTGTGGGTGACCTAATGAAGAATGCAATATGGTGCACAAAGTGTACTCTCACACGCACACACACACACACACACACACACACACACACACACACACACGCACACACACGCATGCACACGCATGCACACGCACGCACACGCACATGTGCACGCACACATGCACACGCACACACACACAAGATGTAAAGCTCTATAGATGTCAGAGTCTTGCTTTCTTTGCTCACAGAGGATCTCTGCCCACCATAAACATACTTGTTGTAAAATACATTTATCCAGAGTAAACAGCCCATACAGACTCTCAGATGATGGGCACTGCAAATGAGTACATTATATTGTGTTGAGTTTGAGAGCTAGTACTCATTTTGGGGTAGATGTAGTGCATACATGCATGGTGTGTGAGGAGGCAACATCCTTCACTGCAGAGAAACAACTTTGCATGACTGCAAAACCCCAGTGGTAAATGATCACATTAAAGCAGAAGCCATAAAACATAAAGTGCTGAATTCCTGTGTCCTATTTAAATTATACTAATATTTACTATATTATCTAGATTAGTTAATAGCTTATAGAAGGCAGGATAACATAAATTGATAAATAAAGCATATTTATCTCCTCTAAATGGTATATATGCATTTGTTTATTACTTTAATCTAACATATTTACAGAGAAAATACTACTTTGCACTCCTTCCTCCTTTGTGACCAAATGTCACATCCAAACAATGTTTGAGAAAGCCGGCTGGGCCGAAGGAGTACAATCTGAGCTGTGTGGGTTTATGCCCCCTAGTGGACATAGTAAAGCCAGTACACCAGGTTGAAGAAGGTGTAGGTGATAGGGAAGATGACACGGGACCACTTGTCAATGGCGTTCACGTCTGTTAGGTCTGGAATTTTCACCTTAAGTTGAGAGGCCCGCCTCCTCAAGCGACTCTTCTTTTGTGTGAGTGGCCGCTCAAGGGCAGCAGTGGGCCTGCCGTACAGGTCGTGACCTGTCAGAGGCTTGCGGTATTGGATGCTGGCACTGTCATAGGAGAACATGGTGTTCCGAGGGTCACCAAGACCACCCAGCATCTCAGCCCCAGTGAGGCGCAGATCAAGGTTGGTAAGGGGAATGTTCCCATGGGGATCCACCTGTAAGAAGGAGAGAGAGAAGGGAGTGACAGGGCTTAAGAGGGAAAAGATGCAGAGTCTTACAAAACCCAGCCGATGGAGTAGATCTGCCCACCTGGACTTTGTTGCTGTCTAGCCTGCTCTTCTCATTGTTACTCTTGGCAGCTTTCTCTGCCACTTTCTTCTGTAGCTGCGGGCCTCGGCCAAAGAAAATGTAGTTGACAAACGCATACTCCAGCAGGGCCAGAAACACAAAGACAAAGCAGCCCATCAGATAGATATCTATGGCCTTCACATAGGGGATCTTAGGAAGCGTCTCCCGCAGATGGGTGTTGATGGTGGTCATGGTCAGTACAGTGGTGATTCCTATAGAGATACAATTAGACTTACACTAATGGCTAGCACAAGAAAACAGAAGTTACATGAGGGAATAACAGTAATGCTTCATAAATTTACACCATAACATTATTTATGAGGTTTATGCGATGTGAGTATTTGCAACAATATTTAAAACAATAGCACCAAACCTGTTACTGTTTTATACATACATACACACACACACACACACACACACACACAGACCCACACACATACACACACCTAAAGCTACCCGTGCTGCAGAAGCATCATAGTTGATCCAGAAGGAGACCCAGGACAGGATGGTAATAAGGTTTGAAGGCATGTAGGTCTGTAAGATGAAATATCCAATATTTCTCTTAAGCTTAAAACTCAGGGACAGACGAGGATAAGAACCTGAAAGAGAAGGGAACAAAACAAGAGCTTTGGTGTACACTCACAATAATCATGTATTGGCATCTAGTACAGCCTAGACACAATTACGTCCATAACTTCCACAATTCAAGAGCTAGAACAATCGCATCGCTCTTCGATAGTCTACATGTACCACGACCAAACCAGGAACACAAACACACTTGAAGTCAGTCTGTTTTTAATTGGACACAGACAACACATTGGATTTCTGAATGAATCCATGTCTATGAAGCTAAACTGAAGAATATCTGTTTTGAACTAAAGCCCTTTCTTATCACATTTCAGTCGGCCAAAGGTAAGTGCACAAATGGTCAACCACTTAAACAGATGTATGTATTAAATGTACAGTGTTTTTGCTTGCAGACTACTTAAAGTCTGTAACCCACAGAACCACATGACACTAGAATCAGTACATTTCAAATGTCTGCACTTATAAGCAAGAACTGTTTATTTCATTACGGATCAAAACCTAATACAAAACTGAAATTGAAATGTGTCCTATTTTTATAACATTTGCTTCATTTGTAAAACTCATGTGACACCATTTATTCCACTGAAATGGCAACACATGCTCCTCACATTCAGTGTCAGCTGGTGTTATCTGAAAAACTACTGGGACTTACTCAATAACTATGGTCTTCAGTGTGGATTTGCTACCACTATCTGTGCTTTAACTGAAGATGTTTCTGGCTGTTTATAAAGTTGTCAAGGCAACTTGTCAACTAAAGCAGCTTGAGGCCAAACAGTTCTCCCCAGTGCTTACAAACTATGTGAGCAGCAATGTTTCACTTCTAGGGTAGAGTCAGACTCCTGGACCCTAAATTGCAGTTTCTGGTGACAGCCTGTGTTGGTGCCAATTTTAAACCCTATATTATTTTGAGGGCTTTGGCCTTCAGTAGTTGAAATGCTCAGTAGGGTTTGGGAAACTGACTTGACCAGTCAAGAACTTTTCATATTTTTCATAGTTGGTTTAGTAGAAGGCAAGTCATTGTCTTGCTGCAAGAAGAAGGACCACAAATCTTACTTTAAGGACTTTAAGGCACGTGGTTGGATCAGAGGATTTAAGATGCATATCATTAGCTTCATTTAATATTTAATTAATATAACTGCTGCTGTCGTATCATCTGTATGGACATGTGATGGTAAAACAGAAGCATGTGACATGTCTTTCATCTTGAGTAATGTATTCTTCTGTCATCCATGACTCAGGTTGTATTATTTCTACACCTCTATTCTTGCTTTTTAACAATGTCCCAAACATCGGATTTTGACACATCAAAACTTTTGGTTTAGAAATTATTTCTTATACAACTTTGCTGGTATTCACACGTCTTTAGTCCTCATGTTGAGACAATAGTAGTAGAATCTGGATTGAATAGAATTTTGAGTCAACTCGTTGCAAGTATATATATATATACATTTTATACTGACTGTCAAAGTGCAGTCAAACTTGAACCTAATCATGTACTTAATAAAATGTTTTGTATTTGCACTTGAACTGTTTTGTCTAAGCATAACACTTTAATAGCCCAGTATCGTATTGTATCTCTCGATCTAGATTTCTCCAACACTTTTTTTCTGGCAGTATCTATGTTTAAAGGTATTTTCAGATTCTAACCTATTTGTACTAGCTAGGGATTCTTTTCTGAGTAGATAAGTAAAACAATACTGCTCCACATAATGGTTAAAGTTTGTTGTAGAGCTGTTGCACTATAGTGCAAGAAAAAAGTCCTGGCTGACTACTTTGTTCTAAATTTGATATGTTTGTTGAGAGTATGATAAAATACTTTTATTCTCTGGAAATGTAAAAAATAATAAACACAGTACATGATACATAAGCTATGGTAGATAATGGATAACACAACACATGATACAATACATGATAAGCTTGGGTTGCATAGTGCCTCTGTCTCCTCCCAACAAAAAGGTTTAAAACCACTAAAAAAGCAATACTGTGTACAACACTGTTGTATTTTAAACACGTATTATGACAGTTAAGTCAGTGATGAGAGGATATGCTGCACCTGTGGCAAACACCGCCTTCGTAGACAAAGTTTCATAGTCAATGATGGAGAACTGTGGCAGCTCAATGTTGTCCACCCCCGTCACTGAACTACCCCCCATCCAATAAAACTCAATGTCATCTGTAGTGTACCCATCTGTTCAAAAAGACAGAGAGGAAGACAGAGAGAGATTCGGTTATTTACAGGGCAACAAAATTCATAGTACTGTGAAACTACAAAATGTGATAGTTCATATCAGTGTCTGGCTGTTCTCCTCAAGGCTCTGTGATGTGAAGTGAAGCCTGTTTACAGACGTGGAAGGTACGCTCACTGCTCACCACCATATGGCATCATTTTGTTATAAGACCATCTGGTTCCGTGCCACGTTCATTTGGAGAGTTTACAACTTGTCTTCTAATACATTTAAAAATAACAAAAGCAACTTTCAAATTATCTCATAGGTGTTATGATCTAGTGTGTTTTTTTAATCAGTATCTACTGTAGCCAGCTGTATTATAGAGTAATTGATTATTATTGTTGGTAGACATTAGTACTGGTAGGTCTACACTACTTTTATATTTTCAGACTTTCATCATTAGAGTAAATTATGTTTCTACCATTTGATTTAACATGACAGAAAACATGAAAGAAGAGACCTTTTTTACAGTTTGCTTGACTTTAGCTACTTGGTTATATATTTTTCAGTGAATGTAGTTCTTAGAATATGACTTTAAGAACATTCTCACATTTATAAATAAACATCTAAAGTTAATAAATAATTAAATAGAGGTTTTGAAGGACTACTTTAAATTAGCAAAACTGAACATTCAAATACTGCAAAGCTGTTTTTAACTAAACAAAATGTACTTCTGTATTCAGCAACGCTTGATTAGAAACAAACTCTCCTCTTGGTAACCACTGGACAGGTCAGAAGTGAGGGCACGTTTACTACTGATGTAGTGAACCTTGTTTAATGTTTTCAAAGCACACTGAGCATTTTCTTTGACACACTGAATTGATGTTTATAATAAATTATTGCTGATTATGATGTTTAGAACAAGTTTAGAACATCACTGAAACACTGGAGGGGGTTTGACAGGTCTGAACATTTTTCTGTAAAAATACCAGTCTGAGCTTAGTCATAAAAAATTAATTTTGTACATGAAGGTGCAGGTAGGAACTAGAGTTACTCAAATTGTATTCAGAGTGATTTCAGTTGGGAAGTTGTGAGGGGTGTAAGAATATTGATATTGGGCTATTCACATTCTATTCACATTCTATTGAAAGTGGTCATATTGAAAGAGATGAGTAGATCTGGTGTCGAACAGAATAAGAAGGTATATGTGAGGGAGGAGACTGTAAATTACTGATCTGGAGTCAATCATTTTGAGAGTGATAATGCCACCAAGGATAGGTTTAACAATATTGATTTAGTGTTGGAGTCTATCCCAGCAGAAGCAGACACAAGGTACCAATATGGCTGAAGGCTTAGGAGTACTAAACTGCAGTCCCTCCTGCTGTATGGACCTGACATGCATCTGTAAAAATACTGATTTAATAAAGTCCAAAATGCTCAAGAACATAAATCTCATACTGCTATAAGCATCTCTTGCTCCTTCAGCAAACCTATCAGAGATTCAGGAACTCTCACGAGGTACGAGTCAAGCTTTCTCACACATTTGTCTGAGCATTAAATCAACATGTGATTGCAGTGCTGAGACAGTGGGAACGGCTCTGGACTGGATAGCCTGGACTGACGGAATTTGTCCTCTCTGCACGCTTTTGCAAATTATCTACAAAGAACACAAAGCTCCTGCACATTATAGCTTCATTATGGGACAGAAGCCATTTACGTTCCCCAGACTGTTTTCTTTATCAAGTTTTGCCACATGAGATGCGATCTCGGAGATATCAGTGACTGAAACACAGCGACTGCGACCATGACTACAAACAATAAGAATAAAACTCCTCCACTACATTCAATTTGTCACTTATATTCACATTCACAGACAGGACCCAGTTCAACATTCAAGTCAAAGGTGAGCCTGAATAAAATGTTTGGAAACATCTCTCCCTCCTTAAAAGCAGATTAATTGGCAGTGTGAACACACTCAACCAATGCGAACGTGCCAATCCTGTAAAAAAAAAAAAAAAAAAAAAAAAAAAAGACCAGGGATATGTAGCGTGTCTGCCGAGATGCTGGCTCTGCGGTTACTACTGCATGTTGATTTGTGTCTTCCGGTTCTGACATGACAGCACTCACAGTATTACAGCTTCCTGCCCACCAGAGTGCACACCCAATTAAAGCCACTGTCCTTCAAACAGCAAGAGAGACAGAAGCCTGGGGGTGGGGTGGGGGGGGGGGCTATTTAGAAAAAAAAAGAT
>JAOYMR010000008.1:10500642-10516788 GCA_025802075.1 Tenebrosternarchus preto
CTTGTGCTCACACACTCTTGTGCTCACACTCTCTTGTGCTCACACACTCTTGTGCTCACACTCTCTTGTGCTCACACTCTCTTGTGCTTACACAGTCTTGTGCTCACACACTCTTGTACTAACACTCTCTTGTGCTCACACTCTCTTGTGCTCACACTCTCTTGTGCTCACACTCTCTTGTGCTCACACACTCTTGTGCTCACACTCTCTTGTGCTCACACTCTCTTGTCCTCCTGTGGATTTCTTCTCCCAGGCTGCACAGAACACACTTGCAGGTCTGAGCTGGTGTTCTGGTACAGTCCTGAATTAGTGTTCTGGTACAGTTCTGTTAACACGTGTATGTGATGTATTTTTGTCCATTTCTGCCTTTGCCAACCATTAAATATTTGTAAATAGTTCTGCAATATGTCCATCATGCAGTAGTGGAACAACTTGTCTTCTGGTACATTTTTAGACCTCAGGACATTTTTCAAAATTAGATCTGTCAGATACTGAAGTTAAGAAGTTAGCAATTTTTTTTTACACTGTCATTACAGTTACAGGAGAGGCATATAGAATGACTGGCAATGTAAAAAAGCTAAACAAAACAAACAAACAAACAAAAATATATATATATATACTGATTTACTAAATGATGGATAGTAGTCTGACACTAGTCTAGCAGTAGTAATTGGTAGACAGGTTTTTTTTTTTAGATTTAGATCGATCTTTAATTCTTGTACAAAGTTAGTGAAGTAGTTCTCACACCAGACTACATCTGGAACAAACTTCAATATAAACTCCATTTAGTTTGTTTATTTTGTTCTTTTTGGTTCCCATTACAATTAATCTAAGATTATGCTGGCTAATGTCTAATCTCTGTCCCCTGCTGGGGCCTTTAAGATAGAATACTTCAATTTGGTGTTTTTTTATAGTAAGCAATCATTACACTTTAGTGTGCCGCTGTGCTGTAAACATGGCTGTAAAACTGATTTGGTCATTTCTCTTGTGGTGCAAACTCAGTCAGCTTTCGAAATAGATCACCCAAAAGTTCTGTATGGCACTGGATAAGGACACAACTGACTGAACACACCAAGAGAGCAGTTAGACCTCTAGATGATCTCATCCTGTTTTGTTGAATTAATGTTTCATTGAGTTTGTCCTGCTAGAGCCAACTAATCTGCAATATGGCTGTTTACCCACTTTCCATGATTATTTCTACTTAATCAGGTTTTAACCCACAGTACTTTATGTATAGTAATCTAGTTAACTAATCCATTAGTACATCAGTCCTGTTTATCCCTTCCCTCAAGCATTTTATTACCCCCTATTATGATTTTTTAAAGTACAGTGACAGGCATATGCTTCATGCCAGCTAAAATATTTTGTTTTCTTTTTCATCCACTGACTGTTATGGACCCCAGTAAACATACACACATGGCCCAACACATACACACATGCACAGATACACAAAGGCACACCAGGAAGCTGATCGAGACCTTTGAATTATATATAAAAAAAACAAGCCTATAAAAAAACTTGCACAAACAAACACAGAAGCTGTAATCTGTCAGCTGTTTCATATTTCTGAAATGGCACATGAATTATTTTTTTCCTGTGCTTCTGAAGCGCCATGTCATATATTTCAGAATTTGGAAACAGTGTGGAATTTATTACCCTCCTCACAGGCAAACACACACACACACACACACATACACACACACACATACATAGACATAATTCAGAAGATTGATCAGGACTGTTACATCCTCATTATTAACCACAAATACATACTCATATAAACATGGTTATGGTTGTCATAGTCTGAATGACACACATCAAATTATTTAAAAACAAAGCTGACATAATGACCTTACCATAATCACTCATAATGGAACATAGGCACAGCAGAAGGCATGTTCATGTGAGTAAAGGCCTTCATGGCCCTGAGCCTCCGTGGCCCTGAGCCTCCGACTGTGTGAGTGGCCTCATGCTGTCTATCACACAGCATGTTGAGTCCCTTCAGCACTGGGACTTGGAAGGCAAGCTCAGGTCAAGAGACAGGCTGCTGTCCATGGTGCTGAACTCCTCACACTGAGATGAACTTATTCTGCAGGGCCGGATTTCGTCTGAGGGACAAATCAGTGGGGGCGACTGCCTATCACAGTTGCTATGACAACTGTTCCAGTGATCTTCTGAGAAACTGTCTGACCCTATTTCCAAAGAAGCAATTATCACACATAAGCCAAATACTAGACTAACCAACAAACATGGCACAGACAAATGGCATTTCACAAGTGAAAACACCAACACCAAGTCCAGCACATTTCACTTTTGTTCTTTGTTTTAAAATACTTTAAGATCCTTAACAATTAATAAACTATTCAATATTGGATGCCGATGGGTACTGGACCATTAAATGAGGTTAATTAGTAAATCGAACTGTTAGTCAAGATTATTCACTCACTGTTCATTATCAAAGCACTCATCTGTCACTCCGTCATGCTATCTCTGCACTAATTACCAAACTCTGTTGAACAGAGGTGAGTGGATGACTAAGACATACAGTAGCAGTCTGGATCTGCCTTTAGCCAAATGTTCTGCTGCTTGATAACACTGCCATGTTGCCTGGCTGGGTGTGATCTAGAAAAAAACATAGAGGCAAATCATGATGATGAACAGACTGTGGGAAATACAACTTTTCTGAAGAAAGAAACTTCCCATTGAAAAATGATGCTGTTGGTATTTTCATTCGCTGGGAAACATGGTGTAACTTAGAGCTCTACTGTAGAGGCACATTAGAAGATCTTTTAGGGAGTCAGTAGATTGAGGACCCCCCCCCAAAAAAACAAAAAACAAAACACACGCACACACACACTGCCCCTCTCTTGAGTGAGAGCTAGTATGCAGTATTCAGATAAAATCGACAGGCACAGATGGAAACCTCATTCTCTAGAGATTCTCCAAAGCGTCTGCACCAGGATGATTATGTGCATGTGCACTGTGTGCATGTAGCAGACCCTGTGTACATGCACTCATGTAGTTTTCAGGGTTATTGACTTGTTTTGCAATGTTCCTCAGTATCAGATTTGGTGGACAGATGTGCCATCACCCAAACTGGGATTCCAGCACAGTAGAAACAGTCAACAGCCAATGTGTTTGATAAACCCTGACAGGGATCTCTTCAGGTGGGCTACAACATATCTCTTCTCCTCCATAGACTTTCCATCGTAAAATATAATATGAGGTCTCACGCACACAGATGCTGCTGTGACTCATGTATAAACCAGTAACAAATGGCGCATGAATAAGAAATGTGAGCAGCTGGCACTGCTTCAGATATATGAAGCTGTGAGAGACTGGACACCAGTACCCAAGAAATAGATCTTACACACATACACATGCAAGTACACAGCCAAATCAAGGACACATCTAGGCAGACATGTACAGTAGAGTCTAGTTGTATGTAAATATGGGTGTGTGTGTCTGTGTGTGTGTTTGTGTTTGTGCATATGTTTTGTGTGTGTGTGTGTGTGTGTGCATGTGTTTGTATGTGCATGCATGTGTGTGTGAAAGAGAGAGAGATAAAGAGAGAAAGTAAAAATGTGCCAGAGGACGTGTATAAAGTGTATTGCCCTGTTCTAAAACAGATGGGGCACAGTCTGCCCATTCCACAGGGACTAAGAGAAATCCCTGAACAGACTGTGTCCTGGCCTTTAAAACACACATGCTCTTCTCTCTTTTCTCTATTTCTCACACTCACACACACACACACACATACATACAAACACACACACACACACACACAGAAAACTGTTGTGTCTCAGTTTTGAGAGGAAGTATGCTAATTGTCTGTAACAGGTATGACTAGCCAGTACTGTTCTTAGCTCTCAGCTGCTGCAGAGCATATGAACACGAGACAAACAGTTTGTTGTCATCTCTCCACTCAGTGCTCTGTGTCTGCCACTCTCTTACAACAGATAGGATGACAGGCCTTCAATCTAGTGTGGAGTTTATCCAGATTACATATCTTTTATCACAGCAGTCCTGCTTAGTTAATAGGGTTGTGATTGGCTTGTGATTGTTATGATTGTGACAGAAGGCCATCATAAAGACTCAATATGAGTTACACTTTACAGATAAACTGGTTTCATAAATACACACTAGTGTTTACACTCCACTCATCTCTTCTGAAAGGGAAAAATCAGCAAAAAGTAAGATCTTTTCAAGACATTTCCAGTTACTTGAATGTATTTCAATACAATCTGAGCAAGTGAAATGGGTGTAAGAAATAATTAAATATAAACATGTATATAAATATAATAATACAAGTTATTTAAATATAAATATGTAGTCACCCGTGTCTGACTTTTTTCTTTCTAATTCACTTTTTCTCTCCTTCTTAAACTTTCTTTCTGTCACTCCTTCATTCTAAGAGAGGTCGTTTTTCTGCTGATCGTTTTTCTCCCACTTCTCTCCCATCATGCCATTATTATTTATTCAGGCTGATAGATTCCTAACAGCCTCTTGCAAATGGGCGCCCATTTCTATCTATAGGCATGATTCTGACTATGTTCATCCATCTAAAAGACCACACACCCACAACCACACCCACACCCACACAGATACATATATATCAGAATAGATTTACCTTAATAATACAAAACTATATGTCTCTCTCTCTCTCTCTATATATATATATATATAAGAAAGATAAAAGATATATATAAAGAAAGATCTTTCAAGAAATTGATTTGATTACAAAAATATGTGTATCTTAACTGTCCTGGAGTGGTGGCCATTTTGAGTAATGTTTTGGTTTTTATTTCTGCTTTGATAATGAGTAATATGCCATTGGATTGGTGTTATTGCCATTTTTCATTTGTGTGTGTGTGTGTGTGTGTGTGTGTGTGTGTGTGTGTGTGTGTGGTGTGTATGTGCGTGTGTGCGCACGCATGTGCGTGTATGTGTATGTTTGTGTGTGTGTGTATGTGTGTGTGACATAATAAGTGATACCCTGATTGGTATGCAAAGTTGTCAGACAAGATCTCACAATCAAATGCAAATCAAATCAAATCAAATCAAATCATAATCAGGTCTAGAAATGAGATTAAGATATAATAGTAGAAAAAATATAGAAAGTAAAAAAATGATTTGCATGAAGATTTTATTCTTAGCCCATAGCAGTCAGACCACTTCTTACAGCTTCACTTTTCTCACCGAATGACTGACAGAATTTTTGAAAGTCGACTACACATAATAACACTGTTCATTTCAAATAATTTAATCCTTCATGAGTCAATCATTATAGTCTCTCATGATTCAGTCATGCGTTCACTAGATGTTTCCAACATCTCATACAGTGAGATTTGATCCTAGCTAAGTTCAGCAAACCCCATGTGAGCTCAAATCACAACATCATTTTTCTTCAAACATCTTTTCAGTTTGAAATCTACTACCAGCTTTTTGCTAATATTTGTGTAATGGTGCACTGATAAAATGAGAAGCAGAGGTAATTTACAGGCCCCCACAAACTGCAGGGCCCAGGTACATGTGTACACTCTGTGTACCCAGCCAGTGTGTGTGTGTGTGTTTGTGTGTGTGTGTGTATGTGTGCGCGCGCACACGTTTGGTCATGCTTGCATGTGTTCTTCAATTTTCTTCTCATCAGGAAGCTTAACTGTCCATTCCACCAAATCCCACATTTCTCTCTGTTACCAAGGCAACCATGAGGTTGCTCTTCAGCATAGAGGATTGTGACATCATGAATGGGTCAGCCCAGTAATGTCTCCAAGACACTGCCCACAATGTTAGCATAATGATACTCCTGAGCTTAAAACCCACCATTAGAAATGTAGAAACCCACCATTTAGGACATTATTTGTTGTTTACATTTAGATTTAAATTCCAATTGAACTTGAAAAACATTCAGTTTCAGTGTGCTGCCACTCTGCAGTCCCTAAGGCCTTTTGGGTACCAAGGCTAAAGAACAACAATGTGATCTTTCCTAGCTCGCACCACCAAGAAACATTTGTAAGAGATTAAAAAAACAGAACTTCTATACTGAAGATCTTCACAGACTCATAGAAACACAGATATATCTTTGCTGTAGGCACCATCATGTCCTGTTAACCTGATTACTGGGAGCATGTCTGCAGCAGAAGTGCCGACCAGCCAGGCTCGGAGTCCTACACACAGCTGCCCACATCTCAGAGTCAGCAGAAATGAACACGGCTACTTACACCTTTTACACAAGCCTCACAGAGCATGCAGGCAGGCGTTCAGCAGGGCACCTCCAGAGGGAGGGGCTGCCGGCGGCTTCCTGGACTATCGTGACTCCCATCTCCTCCAGGGGGCTGCTTAGTTAAGCAGGAAAAAGCTAAACATGCGACGGAGGGGGAGAAGAGATTGTTGCTAGGCGATGCTTGTCAGTTTGAATGATTCTTTCCCTTCTGAGGCTGCTGCTCTCTAGTTCTTGTGACAACAGAGAGTCACGACCTGCAACATTTACATAAGAGAGAGAAAGAGAGAGAGAGAGAGAGAGAGAGAGAGAGAGAGAGAGAGCAGGAGAGAGAGAGAGCAGGAGAGAGAGATGTTTTAGTAAAATCACACAGTTGTAAATTCTTTTAAGTGATATTTGGCTGCAAGAAAGCCAGAGGCAGTATGATCATGAAATGTGTTTATTTGGACAGTCCTAATACTCACCGGCCCAGGAGACAGGAACCAGGAGGCAGAATCATCCTAGAATAATCCACATTTGTGGCTAACATGCTCAGAACTGTAACTAGTAACACAGAACAGAGAAAACAAGACCATAGGAAAACACAGGAGGTCACAGCAATGTTGAAACTAACAACTCATGGCAAGGGAAATGGGTGAGACAGGGACTATGCACAGCCAGCACCAACACAAACTAACCCCAGGTGATGAAGGAGGGTGGGGAGGCCAGAACAGGCAGGGACCAAGCTGGAAGGCTGGAATCCTAGAATCCTCAAAACTCAGTTGACACCCACATTTACTAGTTGTTGCGTCTGTTTCAACCACACACACACACACACACACACACACACACACACACACGCACACACACCAAAATGCTGAGCCTGATTTCTGTGGGAAAGTTTTTGTTTAAACAGTAAAAGAAGGTCATAGCTACTTGACTGATGATGTAAGATCCTGATGGTGACACACAACTGACAGAGTGTTAATGAGCTGGCAGAGTAGTCAGGAATCCATTCAAATATTCCAATATATAATTACAATGTACACTATTAAAGTCATCGGATTCATTAATTATTTGCATTGGCCCATACTTTGATATAAATTATTAATGCATTTTCTAAGAAGAACTTTTGCAAAATTGATGTCTGTCTTCACCATTTATGTGTGAATGGCTCAATGTCCATGTATTTCTGACTGACTTTTTCAGATGGAGTTTTCTATTCAAGGGTTGTGCCTGACAGTATTGACTGGCTATTGATCGGTTAAATTGGAGGCAATATTTCATGCTGAAAAAAGGTGTGTGTGTGTGTGTGTATTTGTGCTTGTCTGAACAAAGGCATGTGCGTAGGGAGGATGACCGCTTCCAAGAAAATTCAGCATCTGTGCTTTAAACACAAATGTAGACTTGATGTACACATGAAAGAGTGCAAGACCTTTAGTAATAATATCAGTATAGAGATTCTTCCTTGTGTGAAGTGTGTTAAAACATCTGGCAGGGCAAAGTGTTACAGCACAGCTCAGAGAAGACACACGCACATCTTCAACATTTAAGAGAAAATGGCGACATCTGCTCTCCAGAGGACAGATTGCTAGCTTTGTTTGCGGAGCATCTGTAAGTAATGTGCCATTCCTGAAAAGGACTGCAAAGCTCAAACATTTCAAAGAGGAACAGTATATAGGAAGTGTATGGTTTGCTTTGCCTTGACATTGTACCCACTGCTGAGTGAAAAAGGAATCAGGAAAAATGAATCCACTAAAGTCCACTGAGCTCAGGAGGTGAAGCCTTAAGTGTTATGATGTCTTCAAGGCCGTGGGCACCCTTCCCATTGTACGGAGAAGAAACAGGAACAAAGGCTATGCCCAATATATATCCACTATCAAACTAATCCGGCCCCCCAAATGAACCATGCGGTTACAACAGTCTCCTTAAGTATGTGATTGTGCACCTGCGGGCGGGTCTGAGGACATTGTACTCAGTAGGTCAGCATAGAATGACTCAGCAAATAGTTGGGCAGGTTGCCATGACACCCAAAATGTCAGAGAAACAAGACCAGGCTGAGGGAGAGACAGGAAAAGCAGTAGAGTGTGTATACAGAGAAGGACACTCACACATGCCAAACCACACATGCACCTATATGTGAGCGTATCAGTGTTTGTGTGAATTTGTATGTCATTGGTCCTCAGCATATGAATCATCTTACAAGACAGTCAGGCTCCAAAATGAATCCCTCGCCTTGCGAATCACTGAACCGTACTTTAATCTAATCAGCTCACCTGCCAATCTCTCAGATCCACAGCCTGCAGTCTTCTAGTGCATTACTACACATTTACTTTTCCACATTGCATTACAACATCACACAAATTCCATTATAACTTTAGGGTTTACTGCACTTCTTCACGTGGGTAATCACAGTAAAATGCTCCATCACTAGATGGGAGCAGCAGAACATTTTTCTTTGCACTGACTACATTAATTGTACAAATGACATGCTGTTCCTGCCCACTGATTACTACTGCATGGTTAACACATTCATAATTGTTTTACTCGTTAATCTTACTCTCTTACTCATAATGAGTAATAAATATGAGCAATTTATCCATTTAGAAAGAGCATGTTGTGTATATTTGTGTATGTTTGTACATGTATGTATGTTGTACATGTGTGTGTTTGTCTGTGTTTGTGTCTGTAGAGCAGAAGGACAGGTGTTTTACACTTAACCAGTCCTGCATATGTATGTCTGTGTGTGTGTGTGTGTGTGTGTGTGTGAAAAGCAGAAGGTTTTGTACACTTAACTTTCATTTTTGTTCTTACTTTCTTTTTTCTTCAGTTTCTTTGCTCTGGTAAGTGTTACTCTACTAGCTGGGCTCATACCCTGACCGAACAGGTACCTGTACAGTGTACTGTTCTCTCCTGCTTGTCTTGGACAATGGCAATATTAAATAATGGGTGTAAATCGGACAGCTAGATCATTAAAACACTAGATTGACAATGAGCTCTATGAGCTTCCTGAACCAGGGTTTGGAGATGTTAACATTGTTTTTTGAGGGTGCTCCTCACTCACCCTTTTCAACCCTCCATGAGTGAGATCACTATGGCAACATCAGGCCATTATTCAGTACTGTGTTTGTCACAGTGAATTGTAATGTTCTCATCAGCTTCTTCAGTTCTGTCAGAGCTACAAGAGGAAGGATAATGGGAGATTAAATTGAAGTTTGCATGCACACAACCGAACAGCAGTAAGGATAATGACATTTCCGTGAGTCAGATAATGGATGATTAGTGTTGCATTATTTGCATGCTTGTTTGTTTGTGTTTGAATGGGCATATGAGTGTTTAGATTGGAAAATATATTATTCTCTTTGCACTGTTTTGTCCAATGCATTAGAAATTTATTTTTTTCCTAATATATACATAGCCTCATTAATCTTGGGCAAATCATATAAAATAGGAACATTCTATTAGCTATCGAACGCCAAAGCATTCTTATGTATGTGTGCGCACACAGGCATATAAATATACGTGTGTATGTGAAAAAGATCTACACAGAAGCCATTTCTCTGATTCTTAAAGCTGTTATCTATACTGTTGGATTTCTAAAATGAAATTCCTCTCCACCATTTCTCATTAAATAAACACTCTTAGCCAGAATGTATTTCAGTCAATGTGTCAACAAACAGAGTCCTGATAGACTTGAAAATCTGTCTCAGTCCTTTGCTATGCTCTAATCTACTGTGTGAAATCCTATCTGAGCTAAACACACACACACACACACACACACACACACACACACACACACACACACACACACACACACACACACACACACACATACACACACACACACACAAAGAGCATCTAAGAACCCGCTTACGGGTGTGTAGCTAGAGGTGGGAGGACAGCCAGATGTTTACTGTGTTTAAATAGCATGCTGTACATGGAACTCAAGAATTTCCTTCCACCTCTCACTGGGTCCATATCAAGCTCCATCCTTTAGCAGTGTACTGAACATCATGTACACTGATTAGAAGGTTAAGTCCTACTGAGAGCTCTAATTAAAAAGACTGGAATTTGCTTAAATACCCATTCATTCAATGACTGTGTATATCATCTTAATTCTGCATCTCTTCCATCTCTTTCTATGTTCTAAAATCAGAAAGGTGACAAATTGCTGTCAGATAAGGTGACTAGGAGATAGTCCATCTGCCTGAATTGGATACATATTTAAAGGTCTATTTTCATGCATTATTCACGTCATTGTGCGCTACCTTATATAGACACACCCACAGACACACACACACACACACAAAGTATGTGGATGAACAGTGACCAGTGTAAATAATTAAGGCACTTCACTGGCTGTGTGAGTGGTGGTGTAGAGGTGGTGCAGAAGACAGATTTATGGGTGGCTGAGTGGGTTTCTCACCCAGAGGCATCAGTGGACTTTGCAGTGCAGACTAGTAACTAATCAAAGCATAGATAGCAGTACATCTCAATACATCACTGCCACCGTTCAGTTTTAAACCGTATTTCCTCACAAGTTCACTCTTTGACTATTTGGTTCCTTTTCTGTAACTCTCTCCCATGAACTAAACGCTTGCTTCTATTTGCTGCTTTTCATTAAAAACACACACACAGTTGCCAAACGCTCTTATCTAGAGTGACTTACAATTTCAAGCCTGTTACAGACATAGACACATGTTCTGTTAGGAGTTTTGTCCAAGGACTCTTACTGGTACAGCATATAGCTCTTGCCCCAATAGGGTTCCCCATGGGAGAGGCAGCATGGTTACCCACTACACACACACACACACACATTTTCTCTTCCTTACCACACATTCTCAGGTGTGTAATAAATCAAAATTAGCTGTATTAGTTGTGGTGAGAGTTGCAGTCACAAAGGTAGTATTATTATAATAGATTAATAACATCAGTCTCTCTCTCTCAGTCCCAGGGCTCTCTCAGTGCCATTTACACACACACACACACACACACACACACACACACACACACACACACACACACACACACACACACACACACACACAACAGTGTTAAAAGTAAGCCCACCCAAAGCTGAGAGAGGTATTAGAGAGGCCAAATTTGAGGAGAAATGGATGATGCTAAGAGCTGAGTAATGGCTTTATAGAAGGAGTGTGTAAAGAGGCAATACTGGTGTAATGACTCTGGAGTGTTCTGATAGGAGATCTCTTTCTCTGCATGTCAGTCAAATACACACACACACACACACAGTCCATGTCCTGTAAGTAAAGCCTCCTGCTTTACAGAAAGCTCAGAGGAGAGTTATAGCTCTAGTGTAACTTGTAAGTCAAGTGGGGAAAGAAATGTGTAATGGACATTATAATGGTTTGCTCCAGCTCACCGGTATTACTGTGCATTAGAGTTATCGTAGATCACTCCAACTCATCAGTACATCTGTGCACAGGAGTTATAATGGATCACTCCAGCTCACCAGTATATCTGTGCAGATTTATTGGTGAGCTATATAATTGGTGAGCTCTATGCATTATAATGGATGGTTCCAGATCACCACTATATCTGTCATTCAATCATTGAATACAACAGAGCACAACAGTTATATGAGCAGATACAATAGAAAAAACTTCAACTACAGACTAATGCAAGACACCTGCTGTATTTTGGTGTTGTACACTTAGACACATTTCAGGATTTTGGCCTGCTCTTTGTATTAATAATATTATGATAATGAAAGGCATTCGTTTGAATACGGACTCTGGAAAGATTTTACTACTGCAGTTTTAGTGCTTCTCGATCTCAGTGCCATTTTGATACCATAGAGCATAACATTCTCATAAATAGACTTGAGAAGTAGTTTGGACTCTCAGGAACAATCTTAAAATGGTTCAGTACATACCTCCAAGGCAGGAAATATTTTGTAAAAATGTCTTTGAAAAAGTGCCAGTGATTTGTGATGTTCCCCAGGGTTCAATTCTTGGGCAGTTCTTATTTAACTTATATATGATTCCTCTTGGCCAAATGATACAAAATTTTGGGCTGTCTTACCAGAGCTATGCAGATACACTTAGCTCTCTCCCCAGACAACTACAGTCTCCTTGACTTTTCTTGAGGACATAGCTAACTGGATGGGCCAAGCGTTGCACAAACATGCAATTGAACAAAGATAAAAAAGGTATTATTATTATTTGGCTACATAAACGAAAGGTACAAACTAGCCGCCTTTTTGGACTTCAAAAAAACCTCCAATCTAAAGAGCTCATAACTTTGGTGTCACAGGAGGCCAGTCTCTCAGCATAAGGGACATGTCCACTCCAGCACGTCAAGGCACCAGAACACTCCCACGGTCCCAGTCGCCCTGTTATTAATGCAGCGCACCTGTTCCTTGTTTCGTTTATCCTTGTTTATCATCCATTTAAGCCCCACAGGTTCAGTCCTCCAGTGCTGCACATTGGAGCGACTTCCTCGGTTCTCTGACGGACTTTTCTCAAGCTCAACAAGAGCGTCGTTGTGAGCTCACTTAGTGTTGCTACACAGTAAGTGTTTATTTTGCGTTCTTGGGCGTTTATTGCCTGTATTGTGTCTTTGTTTGATCATGGATAGTAAAGACGTGCACCCTCTCCCACCCTCGCTTCCTGCTTCCGTCTCTGTGGTCGCCCCGTCACAATTGGCATAATCTGTGGTTTGTTTTAACAGTAATCAGTTACTAAACTGGCATTTTATCACCTTAAGAACACCATCAGAGATTTCCCGACAAAACCAGACCTAGAGAAACCCCCTATGCCTTTATCTCTAGCAGGGTTGATTTCTGTAATGATGTTCTAATAGGACTCCCAAAACAGACCACAGAACAGCTCAGCTGATTCAAAATGTGCTGCTAGAGTTGTAATAGAGTTGTAATAATGAGTTGTAATAATGTGCTCGGAGCAAAAGAGGAGAGTGCATCACCTGCATTCCTAAGTCCTTACACTGTCTACCAGTATACTGCAGAGTTGATTTTAAGATATTATTACTGGTCTATAAATTACTTAATGGTGTAAGACCAACATATCTATCTGTAAGGCTGCAGCACTATAAGCTGTGCAGAGCCCTCAGATCAGTAGGAAACAGTCAGTTAGCCCTGCCTAAGGCAAAAACTAAGCAGCATTCAACTATTATGGTGTTTTCAAACGGCGGATATTACAGGTGCCATGACACTAAATTTTTACAATGTCCTTATTTGGCTAGGCTTTCGGCTCGGGTTAAACTCTGTTATCTCAGATCCTATAACACTGCACTTTTATTTTCTATCAGTGCACTTTTATTTCTTTTAACTCTAATATAATATGTGTTCAGTTTGATTGTATGCACTTTATTTTTTAATCGTATTTATTAATTTATTAAGGTGTATTTTCTTCTATATCTTATGTGAAGCACTATGATTTGCCGCTGTGTATGAAAAGTATTATATAAATAAACTTGCCTTGCCTATATAATGGTAATCCTGCTACACTCGCCCTTCTCACACATTCTTCTGACTTTACATTACCAGCTCTTCGAGCTTTTGTGTTTTCTGCCCTGTTTATCAGATCGTGAACACACACGCGTGCGTAAGACTTACTGAGCCTATAAAGCTTCTCGTTCGTTGGGTTTGTAGTGCAGTGAGCGAGAGAAAGCAGTATAAGACGAGGCAGTCCGCTGTCCGTGATGAATCTAATTATGAACCGTAAGATATTGAAAACTAGCATTACATTATAGTGATGGCAGTGCACACGGACAAACAATAAAAATACGGCAATGATAAAAGCCACTGTCAGAGCCGCGAGTGCCGCCGGTTCCAATCAAACTCAAAGAGCCTCAATAAAACTGCAGTGTTGGGAAAGTGAACAATAAACAAACAGGAGAAAACTCATCAGTCATACACGCGTTGGACACTAATGCCACTAAAGCGGCCAGCTGAGTGCTCGCAGCAATAAGCAGCAGCGGAAAACGTGTACATTTTCACCTGTTAGGAAAATGGAGAGGGACACTTATTGGTATTATGGCAATTAACTGAAATTAGCTGAAACTCATTTTGTTAGCAAATCAGTTACCCACCTCTCGCCCTGTCATGCTCTTGTTTGAACAGAGGGGCTCGATGTGTCGCTTTGCTCGAGCTTGCCTAACCATCTGTTGTCACATTGAAGCTTAGTGAGTAACCACATGACCTGCGATGAATGGTTTCATAGAAAAAAAGGAAAAGAAATGAAAATCCTTTCATAGCCCACTATTGTGAGGCTTTATTTCATGTTCCGATAGACTCCAACTAATGCTGCATCACACATCGGATTCTTCTATGATACCTTTAAATCCATATCTGCCTCTACTGCCTGTCTTCATAGAGATGAAAGGTCTCAGCAAGTAAATAGGCACGTGAGGGAATCTGGGAGAAGTCTGAGAAGTTGAGCCGCGTGTCCCTCACTACAGGTGGATAGATCAAGCAGCTACTCATATCTTTCCCTTTTGATGGGATGGACTGATGTGTTGGAGCTGGTTTTGAAAGCCTTTCAGTATGAATTTAAAATGAGGTGTTTTATATAGCAGTGTTTTTACATACACCTCCTCATCCCTGGCAGCCTGACACTCTGGTTCTTGTGCGTTTGTGCACATGGGCATTGGTGAATGGATTAAAATGCTGTTTGGTTTTAACTTGGGCCTGGTTTTTAAACTTCTGATCTGTTGTTCTTTGATTACCCTCCCCCCCCCCCCACCCCCAAAATGGTTTCTACATATTGAAATGTTTTACTTTTTCCCTCCTGAAATATTGTAGTTTACACATTGGTTTAGACAGTCCCTGTGGAACTTATGTGTGTAGAAGCACACACATACTCAAATACACACACACACACACACACACACACGGAATTCTGTGGCCTTCAAACCATTTCAAGTGACATATAATTTAAAACGTCTGCCACATATTGTAGCATATATGACAACAGACAATAACAAGATTGATTTTCGAGATTGATCTCTATGATCTCCAAGACCTTTGAGACAAACCTTCTACTTTCTGATGAAGTAATATATGGTTAGTGCTTGTCACTGTCCAAGTATGTATTGTTGTGCTGACAGCCTCTTCAGTGCTTTTAGACGTCTCTACCTCACATGCCAGCTCACAGTAAAGCATGTAGTCTTGCTCAGAGCTTGGTGTTTAGAGTTCTTCAGTGGAGATATTTTATTAGATTCATCAATGTCTAATACATGATCTGTCTTCAGCATGCTTTTAATCTATTCCTCCCTACAATTATGAAGCTGTCCCACCCTCTCTTTAAATCACACTAATCACTGGGACCTAGAATAGCTGTCTGAAGAGACAGAGCTGACAGTACAAGGCGGTAGACAGAAGTGTTGTCAGATACACATGGGTGCACATCAGGAAGGAAGTGCTGAAGAGCTTGTGCAAAGGATGTGTAAGGAACATGTCTAAAGTCTAACTAGTTCAAATCTAAATGTTAAAATGTATCTACAAACTGTCATCACATACAATCTAACTTTAGATTTCTTAGTCCAAAACAGTATTAAAAGGCTTTATTTACTATTAATTATTGACTATGTTCTGAGCATGTTTAGATACATTTGTCAGTGTGTACTCATTCACAACATAAGAAGAAGAGTTAATTGGAAAAGTTAATAGGATTATAAACAACATTAAAAGACTAGCCATCTGAGAAATATAAACAAAATCTTTTGTTCCAAATCCGTCCTTTTTACTTTCACATTTGAATGATTTACTGAAGCAATAAAAAGCAGAGGATTATATTTAGGTTTTTTCAGGCACATATTTATTTCACAGTGTTGAATTTGTTTGTTATTTCACAGACTACACAAATCTATTAACAGGTGAAGAGCACGACACAGAGAGAGAGGACAGGCCAACAGGACCAGGCCCACAACATCTGGAACAAGAGTGGGGTTGGAGGGGAGGGAGG
>JAOYMR010000008.1:10516888-10531633 GCA_025802075.1 Tenebrosternarchus preto
AGGGAGGGAGGGCGGGAGGAGAGGGAGGGGGGGGGGCAGAGCAAAACAAAAGGCAAAGCCAGCATTGTGCTCACACATACATACACAGGTATACACACACACACACACACACACACATGCACAGGTGTACACACACACACACATATATATGCATATGTGATTATGTGCGCACACAAGTACATGCACACATAGACAGACAGACACGCATATACATACACAAACACTATACTAGTGCACACATGCTGTCATGCAGACCATTGGCTTTTATTCAGATTATTAAAATAAAAACAATGGCTATAACACTTTAATAATGCCTAAATCATCTATTTATATGCAAAAAATATAAATAGACTTTACTGTATACATAATCATTGCTATTAGAACCTGCAATCTGCATAGGGTGAGCTAAATGTTCACTAAGCACTGACTGAAAGAGTGAGCATTTTGACTCAAATATGTATTATGCATTATGACCCAAATATACATATACACACACACACACACCATACAACATGTAGCCATGAAAATAAAACAGATCACCGGTAATATTAGGAAGCACACGAGGAAAAGAAGAGGATCAGACAATGACATCATAAGACAGCACTGACAACTCTCACCCTCTGACACAGTTCTTTTATACAGCTATAAAGACTACTGATGATAGGTTAGAATCGCACAATAATTTGATAAGTTCGTCATCATGAGAAAAGCATCATGCTTAAAATGTTCCACATTTAACATACAGCCTAACCAATGGTACGGACTACAATGAAGACGTGTTAAACTATTTAAAAAAAAAAAAAAGGCATCAATGGCTTCATTGTAAGCTGACAAAGAATTATGAACTAGTTTGCTGACTTGACTGACTTTCATGACAGTATACACATCTGACATGCTGACATGGCTGGATCAAACAGAAAGACCAGATTTGCTTCCATACTGAATTATTTGCATTAATTACCTGCAGAACCACTTTTATGCATAGCCTCAACTGAAAAGTGTAACTCAATTACCTGCAGCATGTACATATAAACAAGTGACTGAAACATTGGACCAGTACAACAATATGAGAGATTCTTCCAAGATAGTTATTACAGAGAATTAACCATATTTTCAAATGGCATTAGGCTAATTCCAAGAAAATGGCTTAAAGTTAAAGCACATTAAAAACTATTTCACATAACCTTAAACTACTTATGCTTTGGTTTGATAAGGCGCAAGGAAGCTGGATATTAGAGTATGTATGTAACTACACTAGCGTCTTTACAATAAAAACTACTTGAAGTTCTACATCTAAAGAGCTACTGCTAGTAAATACGTTTATATGTTAGTCCTTGAAATTTCTTGTTATATGCATTTAAGAAGCAGTTATTATCTTTAGGATCTCTTGAGTAATGCTTGAAGCTTGAAAATGCTTTAGTAGGTTTTCACAGAACACAGGGAGGGAAAGGGTCCTATCTGTGCCTTAGCTGTGACCAGCGCAAGAATAGTTCGTATTACAGCCTTTCACTGCACCATCAATAGCTTGAACATCTTTTTGCGCTAAGCAGTTGTAATTATGTAAGATTCATTTGTTTGGTATGGTGCACTCTGCCATGGAACAGGGGCATAACTGCACTTAACATCACCTTGTCAGTCTTCCAGAACAGTTGAAGGTTTATGCTGGTAATATTTAATGTCCTGCAATATGGCAATATAATAATACTCCTAATATGTTGCATGCACCTCATCTATCTTTCTATCTTTTCTTCATATTCACATTCTCACCCTGAGGCTCCTATATCTTCTCAAATACTATCTTAAGAGGGTGGAGAATTAAGGGTTTTCGCACATATTTCATGTCTTAAAGAAGTCCATCCCTCTCCTGCATTGACTTTATAGATACAGGTACCCGATCCAGTAGACGAGGTTGAAGAGGCCGAAAGCCGTGGGGAAGAATATTCGCGAGTAGGAGTCGATTTTGGACACGTGGACATGCATCCTGTTTTCACGCCACGCCCCTGAGCGACAGTCGTCGAAGCAGCAGAAGAAGCTTGTGCAGTCTTTCCCATCTAAACACTCATAGGCGTAATCGTCATCGTCATGGTAGGGGGCGATGTTGTTCATCTGGAGCAGAGATGTCCCTGGCCTGATGTTCATCATGCTTGATTTCTAGCACAGAAAATGTTATCAAAGAGCCTATGATATGATCAGTCACATACTGGCAAAATCTCTTAGGCCTTTGTAAATATTCTCAGAATTCTAAAATATACATAATGTTGATATATTATGTATTTCAGAGGCATCACTGGCTATTATATCTTTAATAGCCAGTGATGCCTCTAAAATACATGAATGAATATAAACATCAAAATGGAATATATTTAGAAATATGCTGTGTCCTTTGTTCTGAAGGCCTGAAAGCAAAGTTTAAAGTAATCTATGCGTTCATGTGTTTTCTTTATATTAGCTAAAATCACTTATGTATTCTGTTTTTTCATGCTAATTCTAGCATTTAACTGCTTTTACACTGTTTGTTCACAGAGTGCAGTTAGCTCACTGGTGCACTGTTGCCCTTGGTTTTCTTGTTCAGCCGATTGCTGGTGAAGTAGTGGAGCGTTCCATACTCCATAAGAGCAGCGAAGGTAAAGATGAAACAAACAGACACAAACAGATCCATGGCTGTAACATATGACACCTTGGGTAAGGACTTCCTGGATATGGTGCTCAAGGTTGTCATGGTAAGTACGGTAGTGATGCCTGAACAAATAATAATAAAAAACAATAATAATAATTAGACTTTGATAAAGAGTTGCTTTTGCGCTTTGCATCCACTGATGTTGATAAATGTTTAGAAATGTCAGCAACTAGTACCTAAAGATGTTCTGGCAGGAACCGCATCCTTGTTGATCCAGAAGGAAACCCAGGAGAGCACAACTATCATACTACAGGGAATGTAGGTTTGGATGGTGAAGTAGCCCATTCTCCTGCTCAGGTCAAAGAAGATTGTCATAATCACATATTCTCCTAAAAAAGAAAAGAAGAGATTCATCAGATTCCATGACAAACCAAATACCTGTTTTTTATTTTCTTTCTCACATTTTGTTTTTTCATAACAGGACATATAAACAACCCAACCTGTAAGACAACCTACTCCTCAGCTAGGAAATGTGAATTTTTACTTTTCATATTTGATAGGTGCACTAGTGTGAAGCTTCTTATTCTTGTAACTACATCCTTTTTAGTTTATTATTTCATGAAGTTACTGAATAATGTAATTGTTGAAAGATATGGTAAATTAGTTAATAATAACCCAACACTTTAAGAGGTTAACACTTCAGATAATTCACAGCAGAGTTTGAAGTTTTCTCTTTTCAAATAGTTGGCTTCAAGTCAAGTTTGTTTCAAGTCAAGGTTAGTCATTTAATCTTTCAAACTTGGACCTTCAGGGTGTGTCAAGCCAACTTCAAACTACCCTCCAGACACTTCACACACCAGACTGAGTATTTGCCACGTCAGAAGTGTTCCGCAGTCCAATAAAGGCAAACTGGTAAAGTCTCCAGTATCTCTGGTCTGCTACCTCAACAGCACGACGCTGCCATCTGTACTGAATCTCATTCTTTGGATATCCATCTGAAAAAGAAAACAAAACAAAACAAAACCAAAACAAACAAACACACATAAAGAACCTATATACCTATTTACCATCTCCCCATAAATCAGTCAGTTCTAGTGTATGGCACAAGCATGCACACACACACACACACACACACAACGAGATATCCCACTGCTCGTGTTAACATGGCATGCCTTCACCTCTCCACTCCGCTCACAGTGAATAATGACACATATCGGAAGTTGAGAGAAAAAAGTGCACATGATGGATGCAGGAATGACACACAGAAAAACAGCAGGATGTCAAGGCAGCTGGAGGGGATTGGTATTCTGCTGGACGAAGGCACACTGTCCTTCCTCCCTGCAGGGTTGGAAGATCATAACTGCAGTAGGCCCGGGGCAATGTTTGGGCTGCTGGTTGGCTATAATTAGTGGTGTGTAGTGTGACCAGTCCGCTGACAGACGTAATGCAGAAGCGCTCAGTGCAGTGGCTGAGGCTGGGTGACACATTGATGGCAACAGGTTAACACCTACAGCTTGAAAACTCCAGAGGACACGAATGTTCATCCATAGGAAAGTTATGCAGCTTAAGGTAGCATTCCGCATTAATAGTCAACCTGACAAAAACAAAATTAGAATAGGAAGGAAACAAAACAAAACACAACAAAGGTTCAGTCTGGCAAAGTATATTTCAAACATACTGCACAGTGCAGGATTTGATCTGTCATTTTTTTCAGGAAACTTAAATGTATATTAAAATAACTTAAACTGTAAATGTAAACAATATTATTATTATTGTTGGTGTTGTTGTTTTGCTTTAATATTTATAAGCAGTTGATTTGGTACAGGAGTATAGAATCACAGACTTCAGATACACAAACAGCATCTGCTGGGTAAACAAAATGGCTGCAGGTGATATACCTCAGGGTATACATCACTCGACCGTTGCTCCAGAGGCGCAGAAGACGATTGGGCGTGGTGATCCAGTGGGCGTCGGATTTGCGGGAGTTGCGAAAAAATGTATCAGGGATCCAGATCTTTCCCACCATGTTGCTGTTAAGCATGAGGAGCTTCATGGAGCTGTTGAACTTAAGACGACTGTCGTACCACGTCTGAGCGAAGAAGATGTCTATGGTGTATTCCTAACGACCACAGACATAAGTCAGACAACTCCACTCCTCATGTTAATACTGCTATGAATGTCACATCTATAGCATGCTGCAGGTTTTGGTATTTGCTCACCATGTTTATGGGATCCACAGGACCAATGCTGTTCACGTACACTGCCGTCTCAATCACAGTGGGTCTCACTGTAACAACGCAAAGGTTTGTTGGTCTCACATCACAGTAACACTTTTCCCCTTGATTCCAGTAGTGACTGTGCATTTACAGATACAGTATCTTTGCATGGTACTCTGCAATACTGCAAATATACATATGAAAATAAATGTCTAGATATTGTAGACACTGTACTATTTCCAAAGCCTCAGAGAAAAAAACCAAAACAATGCAATTTTAAGGAGATGATGAATCACAGAGAGCCCACAGGTCCACCCTACCCCCCTCACTGCCAGCTCTGAGTGCTAACGAACTCCACTCACCGTCTCTTGTTCTAGCACCATCTAATTTTTTACTCTCCAACTCTTTATATCTTTCACATATACATACACACAGATAAAGAAGGAACATCAATTCTGATTTGACATTGTCTTGCTCCTACAATGCTGAGATCAATTTGTCTAAACAGCCGAGAAGTGGTTGGCTCAACACGCCCTGCGGCAGAGAGTGACAGAGAGATAAACGTGGCACACACTGAATCCAGCAGGATGCAGGCAACAAAAACAATGTTGTGAAGGCTTAGGAAGATCAAGAAGATCTTAGTTTGGTTTTCTTCTAAATATGTGTTTTACTAGAGGGCCAGGCTTTACTGGTGTACTTCCTAACATGTACAAGGATGTGACAGCTGCACGCCCACCGGCTGCTGGTGCGGTGGGAAGCGAGTCGAGATGGAACTGAGAGCTGCTGTGATCACTTGCCTCCGATGTCTGGCCGCAGTTTGTTGTCGTAGCCCTGCAGTAATTTATTCAGGATGAGGGTGACGTCGCTCTCGTAAACCTTTGGTGATAAAACCCAGGTTTTGTTTATGGGAACGTCCTCATAATCCTCCTCCTCAGTTTTACTGGGCTCTAAAGCCATGCTGGTAACATAAGAAAATAGAACGAGATCCATTAGAAGACAGAAATAATAATAAGAAAAAAAAATGTAAACACGTATTAGAGTGTTATGGTAGTATAGGAATAGAGAGAAAGAGGTAGACAAACAGACTGACAAACATAAAAAAGAAGAATATCTTTAACTTTAGAAACTGTACGCAGGAATGGTTTTTATGAGCTAAGAGTAACAGACATGGGGAGATAGAGGAGTCATAAGAAGAGTGTGAATGTATGAACAGATAAAGGGCATCATCTATTACTCTGAAAGAGCTGAGCACTATAACAGCAGGACAGGGAATCTCTTAAATGAGCACGACACTGCATACACAGTGAAGGGGAACTAATAAAAGAATGCAATGATTAATGAAGATGTGCACTGGCTGAGGATACAAGGGAACAGCTGAAGGTTAGAGGTTTAAAATTATCACCCACAACTCTCCTTCCTCTTTACTGCTAAATTTTTTGCTGTCTAAACGGCTTTTAGTCATTTTAGTTTTTATTACGTTTTGAAAAATCCTAGCTAGCACCGTTTTGAGCAGTAAGCTGTGTTGTCAGAAATAGTTGGAAAAGAAACATAAGCTCCCGATGAACTGGAGGTTGTGTGATGACTGGCATGTCACAGAGGCTTCTTGACACCCTTCCCTCCCAGGGAGAGCCCAGTCATGAATACCAGCAACAGAGACCTCCTGTGTACTGTGTTTTTATTGGCTACATATGCTGGAATCATTATTACATCACAAATAGCTCTAACCTGTGGGAAAAAAGATTTCATTTCTGGGGCTAAAGAAAAGACATTTAAAAATACAATAAGCTTAGTCTGTGTGGTAATGACTGTATGCACTTGGACAGTCCCTGGCAAATTAACTATGCATATGAAATTCTTTTGCAAAGATCTAACAAAGGGCTTCTCAACATTGTTAAGAATGACAGAATGCTGGCCATGCTAAATGACTTAAATCGATTTTCTAGGTAATTTAATAGCTTGAGACAAGGTACGTTCTCTGACACAGAACTTCCTGGAAAAGTGTGCATAAAGGACAGTTGGAAGGACTGAAAAGTGCTTGTCTTTGCAAAGGTAACACTGAACAGTTCTGACAGGGCTGTCAACTACAACAGTAAAAGTATTTCTTTGAGATAATCCCACATAGTGCAACCAACAATGACTAAAGAGATATTTTATCATTTAAAGGTATAATAAGGTAAAGCATATATTGACAATGGCACAAACAGCACACTTCTACCAATCCTCCTAATCCTACTGGGTCAGTCCCAGTTTACAAAACCTTCCTCAATGTAAAATGTTACCCATATTTTATGAATCTTATAAAAATTGTAATTATTTTTCTTTTAGTCAGCAGAATAAAGAAAAAAAACATTTTACAAGAGAAGTCATGTGAAAGCCTAGACTGGCACTGTTGGTTCAGGTAAAAGCTTTTTCTTTGATCACAATGCAATCACCAGTGATCCCATCACTGGTATCGCATGAAATGCAGGGAATATTTAATACTCAAATTTAGAGAAAGATTTTATCCTTGGGACACTCCATGTTTGGTGTTGAAAAATCCTCCCTCTTAATGAGCTCAGGGGTGATAAAAGTGGTTCTGGCCACCTTCTGATTTTCTGCATCTTAGGGACCAATAAACTGTATGTTAGATATCTATGCTCCCATGATGCGTTCCTAGAACTGCTTTCTCAACACTCAGCCTATGTGATGCCGATATACCATTGCTCTAGCACCACAGCAAGTCCAAATTATAACCACTCATATATAAACAGAGACAATAAAACATGTCATATATAAAGGACCATGTGACCATGTCCGAGAGATACTCGTACATCTGGTATAATCTGCTCCACTATCAACAACACAGATTGTTCGATTGCTGTATCTTGGAGATTACGACAGTGACAGCTGTAAAAAAAAAAAAAAAAAAAAAAGGGTCTCAGTAGCAGGGACAACTAAGAAACGAAGTTTTTTGTTTGCATTTACATAATTATTCTTGTTTACCGCATATAAATGGATAAAAGCAAACAAATTTTTATAAGCTATGCAACCTGACACGTTACATCAGCAAACATCGCATATCCTTATCTGGCGTCTTCTGTAAACTGTCATCTAGCCGAAAATAATGTTTTGATATCAGTTCTTTAGAGGGCAGGTACTGTAGACTTAAAGACTAGGAATTTAGTGAGAGTTCCTTAGAAAATTATTTATATGTACGTTTGTTTACTTGTTTTTGTAATGGCATACTGCGGGTTGCTTTAGATTTTTTTGCTGAATGGTTGCCGTCTGAAGTATCCAAGGTTGTTAACGGGAGTGACATTGCGCGTGCTGGCTCATGCAAACAACGAGGAGACGATAGTGGGCTATCAGACAGCTGTCGCGAAATACCTATACGACATAGAATCTCCGTATTTTAACCTATGTATGGGAGGGGGAAGACAATTGTCTTTGGCTTTAACAAATTTGAATTCAAGCGCGAAATGTCGACCCGGCAGTTTACCTTTGCTTAAGCGCCTTCAAATCGACTCGTTTTGGTTTGCGGTACTTTGAGTGTAATTCAGGCAATAACACATTAAATGAACTGTCAACTGTTGGTAGGCTTTAGGTCCACCGCCGATTGCATGTCTCGACATTTACCCTTGTTGTCCCGAAACTTACCAGACCCCAAGCAACCCAGGCAACAGCCAGACCAGCGCCTCTTTCCTCCGGCGGCGATGCAGCATAACCATGGCGAAAAAGCACTCGCAATCAGAACAAAACGGTCTTGGAAATTCTACAAATGAGAAAGAAAAAGCAATAAATTCACGTGTGGTCAAGCTTGCAACGGAAAGCGAGGTTGTCGTAAATTTAAATAAATGGTATACCCTGTCAATTGCTGAAAACAGCACACATTCAGCCTATGAGTCTGTAATCCAATGAAGCGATCGAAGAAAGGGAGACGAAAATGTACAGTGTGTGGAGCGCGGGGTGTGTGTGTATGTGATCGCGGGATTCCGCTGATTGCGGCACCACCGCTTCCCTTCGTTCATCTGACATTCTGCTGAGCGATATTTTCGCGATTTATAAAAAGAACCGACTAGAAAAACAACTGACTCCTCCAGTACGCTCCCTCGAGCAATAACTGAAATACGAATTATAAAACCATCACAAAGTTTTGCTGTTTTGAATACTGGAAAAGTAATAGCTCACAGTTTAACGAGTGGTCTGGTGCAGTTGTATTGACAGACAACGAAGAAAGTGTCGGATACATTAGTTTACATGATTCATGATACATGATACATGACTCGCTTTTTGTCTCCAGTATGTTGTAATAGAGCCTATTCGTAAAGGCGCGTCAGGTTGTTCAGGACCATGGAGAGCTCCCAGTGTCTTCATATAATCACACTATACGGAGTGTAACTGTCGTAAATAAATCGACCTTTTCATGACTAACTGCTGTTTCTATCTAACAACGTGCACAAAATAACTGCAAGCTTATTATTTGATTCCTGCAGTACTAGAAACAGCATGATATTTGATGGCTTTGTATGATTTTAACTATCATATTAATTTAACTATCATTTTTAAAGTTTACTCCTTACACCAATACATTAACATGGAGGTGATACCTAACCTATCAAAAATCACAAAGTCACAGAGAACATAGAACAGAATACAGTAAGAAAGTGACAAAAAGTGACAGATTTTTCTTCAAGTTTCATCCTAAATACACAAAGAATTATGACACGTCACATTATGTATACAGTAGCCTTCTAATGACAGAAGAATGAAAAAAAGCACTAGAATGAATATTTATTATTATTATATGTTACATGGCTATACAATCATCAGCAGAATAATGCAGGGGACATTTTTTCTATTCAAGGCAATCATTAAATCAGTGTGCAGTATAAATGATGAAGCATCTGTATGCAGGTGAGTACTTCCAAAAATGAAAGGAAGAAGAGAGATGAAACATCACCATGGTGATGTCAGCCATTAATATTCTGAGACTGTATGACGAAAACTCTACAAACAGACAGCTACACCATTAGAGTATACACACACACACACATAAACAAACATGTATATGTACACAACCTTTTAAAGTGTTATTAATGTCATTGGAGAATTTGGCTGAAAAAAGATAATTGTTCAAACAGGTAATAGATGAGATTTATTTGTTATTGAAGGAAGTTTGATAACTTATCACCTTCAATAAACACATATGATAAACTTATCACCTATGATAAACATTTACCCAATAAACTCTCCTAATTCACATAAAATGTATACCCAAAGGATACTTTAAATACCAAACCACAACACAACCAAATAACACACATACACACAGAGAGAGAGAGAGAGAACAGACAGTCAATTTCTCTCACACATGCTAAATATCAATGCTCTGTGCATGTATCCACAGTTGCCAAGCAACTCGACTAACACCTCATTCACAGTTGGCCAGTTTGTTGTGCAGCGGAATCCTGACTCCCTGCTATCTGCTCCGTCATCAAGGTGCTTTGTCCCTTTGTCTAGTGATTACTGTCCTCCACTACAGTTTGCATCAACAGAAAGGGGTAATGTAGACATATTGACACATACTGTATGCAGTCCATTACAAGGCCAGATCTGACTAGTGGAATTTTTCAAGGTATCCCCTTCATTATAGTCATATAATCCTCTTTTTTACTTTGCAGACTGTAGTTTTAACTTAATTTAGAAAAAAAAAGAAATACATACATACATCAAAAGTATGAGGACACCTCTCGCAATCTTTTAGCAAATGATGTGGCTAAAAATACATGCCCTCAAGTCATGACCTCAAGTCATGTATTTTAGCCATATCCTTTGCTAATAGATTTAAAAATCAAGGACATGGCATGAAATCTCTATAGACAAACTCTCATTAAAATAGATCATACTGAAGACTCTTCAATGAAGAGCATAGTGACTTCAAACATGGCATATTGAATGCACATTTTTGCCACAAGTTGATTTCTTTAGAATGCTACCTACCAGAAAACAAGTGCCAACAGTAAAATTTGATCAAGGAAAGACAATAGTCTGTTTCTATTTTTTTATGGGTTTGTGCTATGCCCATAGCGAAAAGGTAATACTACTGGTAATACTACTGCATACTAAGACTTTTTAGCCAATTATATCCTTCTAACTTTGTGGCTCCACTTTGGGGTAGGCCCTTCCTGTTCCAGCAGGCCAGTCCCTGGACACAAAGAACGGGCTATAAAGACATGGTTTGATGAGTGTGGTGTGGAGGAACTCCAGTGGAATGCACCTACAGGGTCCTGACTTCAATCCAACTGAACAGCTTTGGGACGATTTGTATTGTCACTGGTGAGCCGGGCCTTCCTGTTCAACATCAGTGACTGATATCACACATGCTTTCATTTTGACTGAATCATCTCAAATTCCCACAGACGCTCCACAATTTTGAAGAAATCCTTCCCAGAAGAGTGTGATCTATCACAGCTGCAAAGGGGGGGAGGGACATCTAAATCCACATTAGACTACTATATTATATTAGACTACTATATAATGTAGCAGCTTTAAATAATTAAGTGCTTATTTTTATTGCTGGACCTATTGTAACACTTGAACATTTGCCTATAAAGAGAGTCTGTGCCAGTTCACTCACAGGATATTCTGCATATTTAGGCATATCATCACATCATATCATCAAAAAGCCAAGTCATTTTGGTGTTGCTTGTTTTTTTTAGTACTTCCTTAAAATGATCAAAATCCTCCCAATAATTAAGAGTGCAAGGATTTCTGGAATGATTTTAGATTTAAGGAATTCTGCAGCCAATTCATCATCATCATAAAGGCAAAATCTGACATAAATTAGTTTTGACATGTTAAATGGCTTCAAATGAAGATCAAGATATTAATATCTAAATGAAAGCACCATGAATTTCAAAATAATGCCGTTTTTTATTAAACCGTTTTTGTACAAAAATGCATATCTTTATTTCTAATTAAATTATTATTCTCATGTGCTAAAACTACTTTTTATTGTTTCAGTGGTTAAACTGATCACTATCTGTGCAAGCTTAAAGTCTAAAACAGAAGATTTGGAAGATTTGAAAGTATGGATGCACATGGGTGAATTGCTCCTTTAAAAGTTTGCAGAAACCAATTTATGAAAATGGGATATTAGTGACAGTCATTAATTAATGACTATGGGGCCTGTCCTGCATATTAATCAAGGAGTGACTGAAGAGCCTGTAATGCATATTAATTTTTCCCTACTATATTCTGAGCCAATGTAGGCTTCCATTTTTTCAATATTGTCATGATCCATAATCCATTCCTGGTTTTCCTTCCTGTTCTTATTGCCATCCTGGTTTTTGCTTTGCTCTTCGTTATCCTTCTCCCACCTGTTTCCCATTCCCCTTTATCATCTATACTATGTAAGGTTCTCTGGTTGGGTTTTTTTGGTTGTAGGTTATTGATCTTATGTGCTTGTGCTCTTGAGGTTTCACTGTTGAATGACCAACTTTTGGATTTTTGCTAGTGGCTTTGATGCTAGGTTCTTTGCTTAGTCTCTTGTGTTAGATGTTTGACTCCTGTTCCCTCTCCATGTTCCTTTATTAGTATTTCTTAGGAAGTTAAGTTTAGCAGTCATTGTATGTCTATGTGGTTGTCTAGTGTGTTGTGTCTATGTGTTACCATTTTGACTTGATCTGTGATTTATATTCATGTGGATTCTCTGTTGTATGGCTAAACCAAATTTTCACCCCTTATGTTGGTTTCCTGTACTTCCCTTGCATTTATGTTCATCCTTTTTATGTTAAGTCCTCCATATCATATATGTTACATAATGTCTATAAATGGTGCATAATGTACTACAAAGTTTGTAGAATTAATATATATTAATGCCTTCTCAGTGTTATTTTTTTCTTGACTTTTTAACCAGGGAATACCAAGAATAAGCTGAATTCTACAGCCACAGGCTGGGTCTCTATAAGGCCACATGTAAAAAGAAAAGTACATAGAGAACATGGAAACAAAGGAAAGCTTTCATTTAATAATCTGTCTTATGTTCTGAAACACGCACACACACACACACACACACACACACAAAGATGCCAGAGAAGATCAAAGTTGCCTCATGCAGAAATACACTGGTTCCAGCAAATATACTGCTTTTCACAGTAATCTTCTAGGAAAACTAATGATTCTTAATAGAAATAACTTGCACTTGTCCAAAGAGCACACTTGAGCTGCACCGGTCATACAGTAGCTTTAAGGATTGTAATGACTTTCGTCTGTATGTTGTTCCTTGCTCATAAAACAAATACATACACACAAGCTCATATTGGCAATGTCAGTTGAAACAAGGCTTGTCATGACATCCCTGCAGGTCCTGGTTAAGGTAGAACTCCTACTTAGCCCCAGCTGAAAGAGCAAACTCCACTGATCTTGACTCTCAGTTCCCCCTTAAGAGAGCCTGGCAAATAAGACCACACTTGGTTGTCCAGGCTCCCTTTGGCCAAGTCTAAGCCGGTGTACATTGGGTGGGGGATATCTGAGCACTACTGGACACATCTGTACTGACAGATGCTTGTTTGTACCTAAAGACATGTTTTTTTCAGACAGAGTGAAGATAATTCTAGTCTTTAATTCGGTATCTGTAGTCATAGTTGTATCTCGCACAGTTGGATATTTAATGCATATCTACAGAATAACAGAGGGGCACCAAGACTGCTGCAGCTGCTTGGCCTGTAATGGAGGTTTTTATTTAAATCAAGACTGAGGTGCTGAATCACATTGGCTGTTTCTAATGTCACATTCTGCTGGTCATTCAAAAGATGCATCAAAACACCTAGATGGATGAAGAGAGATGAAGAAATATGAGAAGGTGAAGAAATGATAAAAGAATGATGAGGAGAAGGAGAGAAAGATAGAGGGAAAAAACAGAGAGAGAGAGAGAGAGAGAGAGAGAGAAATAGAGAAAGAATGTGGTTGACTGGCATGTCTGGCTTTTAAGCTGAGAGAAAAGGAAAGGGACCACAGTGGGCTGGAGTGTTCAGTGGGCTTCCTGCTGACTATCGACCACAGTTGTTTCAGTTCATCAGCACAAGGCTGTGCGACTGCAGAGCTCCTGCTGAGTACGGCGGTTTGGGCTGTGTGTGTGTGTGTGTGTGTGTGTGTGTGTGTGTGTGTGTGCGTGTGTGTGTGTGTGTGTGTGAGTTAGAGAGAAAAAGAGAGCCAAAGAGAGAAGAAAAATCATGGACTAAGGTGCTGCTATTGTGTAGGTAACAGCTTTAAAATAAAAGTAATACAGGACATTATTCTATAAACTAATGACACAGGAAGATGAACATCATCTTCAGCTGTTAAATATTTTGTTTGTCATTGCACATGCTTGCTTTTCACTGTCATATTTTTCTTGAAAAGGTTTTAAAAAGTACACATAATGCAAATAATGTTACAAAAATAAAAAGTAAAATAGAATTAGTTAGCCTATTAGTAAGCAAATACCATTTAATACAAGTAATGCAGTTTCAATCTAAAAACATTTTAATTTAATTTAAATTTGTCACTCATTTATGTATGTGAGGTAATGTACTCCAGCTATTTATATGACCATGGCATCATTTTGAGAAACATTTGTGAAATTTTACAAGGTCATGATTAAAAATATTTCACAGTGGAAAAAACAGCTATACATATATATACATACACACACACACACACACAAAGATATAGGGATGGAGGCTATCCATGGAAACCACCTATACACACACACAAAGATACAGGGATGGAGGCTATCCATGGAAACCACCTATACATACACACACAGATACAGGGATGGAGGCTATCCATGGAAACCACCTATACATACACACACAGATACAGGGATGGAGGCTATCCATGGAAACCACCTATACATACACACACAGATACAGGGATGGAGGCTATCCATGG
>JAOYMR010000008.1:10562857-10579993 GCA_025802075.1 Tenebrosternarchus preto
AGAGAGAGAGAGAGAGAGAGAGAGAGAGAGAGAGAGAGACAAAGAGAGAGAGAGAGAGAGACAGAGAGAGAGAGAGAGAGAGAGAGAGAGAGAGAGAGAGAGAGAGAGACAGACAGATAATGAGAGAGAGAGAGAGTGACATAGAGAGAGAGAGAGAGAGAGAGAGAGAGAGAGAGAGAGAGAGAGAGAGAGAGTGTGATAGAGAGAGAGAGAGTGAGATAGAGAGAGAGAGAGATTAGAGAGAGAGACACAGAGAGAGAGAGAGAGAGACAGAGAGAGAGAGAGAGAGAGAGAGAGAGAGAGAGAGAGAGAGAGAGAGAGAGAAATGAAAGACTGCTGGTGCAAATTTTGCAGAATATATGAAAAAACAAGCTAAACCTACTGCAGATGCCACTGATCCCCAGACAGGAAGATGAACGATGTGCAGAGAAGCAAACTTGAAAATATACCACACAGCATGACCACTGCATTAGCTGTATTGAACAAAACCGAAATGTGAATGGTGTTTATAGCATTTTACATGGCATACTCATGTTTTATTTGGACTACCTGTTTCAGAGAGTTGCATTTTGCAGGATTTCTTATATTACATGGAAACTACTAAATTTGCAACTACAGCAACATCCTATTAACCAACATCTTAAGCTTAATATGACTATAGCCAAGAGAAAAAAAAATCATGGTAACATCTTTATTATATAAGTATCCAAAGTGTAAGTATCCAAAATTGCAGTTCTGAACACAGACATCATAGCGTAACACAGTTAGAGCAGAATCTGTGACCAGTTTTTGGTGCAGGTTTATTTTTTACTCCACAACCTCATCTGTAGCACAGGACTCTATGTCTAAAATGAAGTTACAGTTAGGGAAAATTACAGTTATGTATCAGTCTGTAACTTTGACATTCATAAATTGCTGTCTGAAACCAACTTAACAAAAATGTAACAAAATGTAACACACATACACATGGTCATATGCATGTAATGACAGAGTTGTGTCATTCAATTACTTGATACTTTTTTAAAGTAAGTTTATGTGTGGATTTATAAAGATTAGAAACTGACAGCTTTGCATAGACATAAACTTCCTCCAAACCAATCCAGCAGTGCCACCTTGTGGCTATATTTGTAAATAATCTCATTCTTAAATTATATCTTTATGAACCCTTGAAGAATATCAGTATCTCAGTCTGGGTGACATATAGCAACCAAATACTCACATGGGTTTCATAGGTCAGACTGAAGCCAATCGCCAATTTAATTTCACTAATGAAACATAAAAGAAATGTCAGAAAACCCAAAGCTAAGTAAATGTTGAACCAATCCCCAGTTCTTAGTTATCTATTTCATGCTAGTCTCAGTTAAAGAGCTAAAAGACATTCTGCTGTTAAATTTGTTTTTACCGCTTGTAATTCATTTGTCTTTCATTACAAGCTAATCCTGGCCTTTGGTCAACAAAGCAGCCACACACCATGTTCTTCCCTTCAAGCTTCCTAACTGGGATGGTGTTTTTCGGCTTGATGGTATTTATTGTTTTACATGCAGTCACTACAGAAATAACGCTGTGTACACCAAAAAGTCACATTTTCATCTGACCATTGAAATTTGCTCCGGTAATAATATGGAACATCTATATCTATCATCCTCCACCAATTGTTGCATTCACAGGGTGTGCAAATAAATCCATTTATTGAAATAATGACACTTAAGGGTGTAATAGAGGAAGGCTGAGGTTGTGGTGAATGTGGTTGACAGGCTTATAGTAGAGATATAGACCAGAGGATGTGTAACCAAGTCAGCCACTTCACTACTGAGGAGAGTTGAGATGAGCTTGGTTTTAAAGGGCGTTGGCTAAGAGTAGCATTAAAAGAGTTATCAGAAGTAGATGAAAAGGCAAGTCATTGGATGAGGTTGAGGAGGTCATAGATTAGCTTGGGGGATGCATCATAGTGCTAGTTATAGCTTTAGTCATCACTGGCCATAAGTTTATGGTTGCTTTGTGGAACTGATTAAACTGAGCACGTGTTACTGGTGCCAGTGGGGCTTGGTACAACCTTAATCACCACATAGGTCATAGGTATATGGTACATGTCACATGTAAAGAACATCTTAACATTAGTATAATTATTGCTTTAAAGTAAGTATTGCATTAAAAAAAGGTTTCTCAACAAATACAACAATGAGTTTTGCATTGGGTGGCCCTGCTCCTGTGGAAACAATAACAAAATAACTCTTGTCCCACGCTTGTGGAATGCCCTCCCCGACACCCTGAGGGCACCACAATCCATTGACTCTTTTAAAAGGGGACTAAAGACGTTTCTTTTTAGCAGAACATATGGTTCATCCTCTTTTTAAATATTTTTAACTCATAAACTTTTTAAACTACTTATTTTATTGACATATTTGTTTCTCCCTTTTTTTAACCTGTAGCCCTTTGAGATCCTGTGATGTAAAGGGTAATATAAATAAAATGTATTATTATTATTATTATTATTATTATAACTCTTATCAACACAGTGCGTTGTTCACGTATGTTTTGGTCTTAAACAGCTTCTGCTCTGAGGTTTTGCTATAGTTTTCCTTCAAAAAGTTCAAATGCTGATAAATAGTTTAAAAAATGAAGAAATTCTAACCAAGATCTAATCAAGACCTTTTTGGGGGGTTGTATTAATGAGTAAAAATATTGTGCCGGCTAGTCACTTTCTATTTGATTATGGGTCTAGATTGGACCTATAGCAAGAAAAAGAATTATTCTGAGGAACACCTTAATCCGAAAAACATTGTTCCTGTCCAGGAGGTAAATCCAGAGGCTACCGGGGTTCAGATTCCACCTCCGTGGCTGAAGTCACTGAGGAAGGTGGAAAGCTCCAAGGCACCAGGTGTGGATGAGATCCACCCAATATTGCTGAAGGTCCTGAGTGTTGGAAAGCTGTCTTGGCTGACATGCCTCTAGCAGTATCTCATGGACCTTTGGATTGGCAAACTGGGGTGATGGTCCATGTTTTTAAGTAAGGAGAACACATTTTTCAGGCTCCCTGGGAAAGTGTGTGCCAAGGGTACTGGAAAGGAGATGTGACATGGTTGGCCCTGATTCAGTTAGAGGGACAGGGGAGTTGCACCCTGCTATTGACACCTTTCTCTAATCTAATCTTTTCAGATTTTTATCAAAGGCATAACTTATGACAGACTGGTTGATGACCTTCCATTAAGAAAAGATTAAAACTGTCCAATTTTAAGTTTTTAAAAATAGCCCCCCACTGACCTGCTGGGTCATAGCGCACCATATCTGAATTCTTAGAACTTGACATTGAAACACAAATGTGATCTCATTGTTAAACAGTATTAGCTGTCCTCTAGACACCATACTAACAAAATTCTTTAAACAAGCTTTCAGGGTTAAAATACATTGTTAATATTGTCAGTCACTCAAACAAGGAATTTTACCCTTAGATTCTCAAAACAGCACTTATTAAGCCTTTTCTAAAGATGTCTAAATTAGACCATCAAAAATTACAGAACGATCTCTAATATTCTATTTTTAATAAACATTATTGAGAAGTTGGTGTCCCTTCACCTTCAAGAATATTTAAACAGAAATGAACTAAATATGATCTTTCAGTCTGACTTTAGAGCTCTATACAGCACAGAAACTGCACAGTTGAGAGTAAGATGAATATTTAATTTCACCAGTATACAAATAATACACAATTATATATGTCCCTAGCTACTGACCTCCACGGTTTGACTAACTTGATTTTTAACTGTCTAAAAGACATCAAGCCCTGGATGGGCCATAATTTCCTGCAACTCAGTGGTAAAAAAAAACAGAATTTATCATCAGTAGGAATGGTTGTGAGCTCACTGATGCAGTAACTTATCTGGAGTCTCTAACAGTTAAGGCCAACACTATGTCAGAAACCTAGATGTCACATCTGACTACAACTTAAGCTTTAAACGCCATGTTAGCAGTGTCTCCAGAACAGCATTCTATCATCTTTGTAACAGCCAAGATCAGAAGTATCCTCACAGTAACTGATAGTGAAAAACCTCTGCTTGCATCTTCACATCTGGACTCCTGTAATGCGCTGCTTCAGTGTCTCACTATGAATATGCTATTTCAGGCCTACAGAGGGCTCAAAATGCTTACAAGCACCCTTCTTATAAAAATCTTTAAAAAGTTGCACCTGTGTCATCCAGAATTGACTTTAAAATACTACTGTTACTTCTTTGATGGACAGAAATGCAGATTTTAATTGTCTTTTTAATTAATTTTATTTATAAAACAATTATTTAAATGAGCTTTAGTTTAGTATATTTATTTTATTTGAAACTAGATACACAGACAGACAGATAGATAGATAGATAGATAGATAGATAGTAAACAAATGTTGGATATAAAAGTGAAATGCAATTTTGGAGCGGATTATTTACTTAGATTACATCTAAGAAAAACGTCTACAACATTTGCTAAACGTCTACATTTAATAAATAATAAATAGTTTAAAAAGGGATTTTACCTTCGTGTCTTTCAACTTCTCAACTCTTTAAATCACGGGTGCTATTTGTGGGTGGAGCTTAACATGTGTGTCGTTTTGCCGGGAATGCAATTACCACGTGTCTCCAAGCCGGCTGGAAGTCAGTACAGTTCGATTCACGTTTTTGCAGAGAGGAGTTGTAAGATGGCGGCACGGTGGGGAACAGGCGAGGAGATATTAAATGCCTGTAACATGGAGTATTTTTCAACATCAAGTCTTGACGAGGTAAGTATGACTTGGATTACTTCGTGGTTAATTCTGGGAAACCTTAGATATGTTGTCATTCTTTGCTTCGCTCACAATTCACAGTAAATAAGAAGGTGTAGCTGCATGGGAAACTGACACGTGGGTTATGATGGCAAGATGGTTCTTGCTGTATTCGATTCCAGATGTTCGTCAGTTGATCTGTGGGTTATGTAAAGTAAAGGGTGTTGGGTCTGGATTTAAATAATGTGTAAAGTGGCATTTTAGCTGGTTGCCAAGTGCAGCAGCAGCACTCCAGATAGCTAACCTAACTAACGCCAGCTAGGGCTGTAGTCTATGGAAATGCTAGCCACATGTAACCTAGCTACCATGCTAGCTACATTTAGTTATAGAAATATCCTTTCTATTTACTGTGAAGTTATTTGCCTGCTTTAACCTGCTTATTCTGATGGTATTGTGCAGTGATGGAGTAATTGTTTGATGGTTTACTCTAATAACACGTCATGCTATAACTTAAGTAGTGATTTTGAGTGGCACAGTATTTGCGTAAATAGCATGACTGGCTAAGCCAAGCCTAAGATATAAGGCCTGATGGAATGATGCATTATTACTGTGCCTTTACGTTCATTTTGTACTACTGCGACTAAACTGGTTTTCCCCCTTGGATTAGTTGCTAGCTAACTATTTGTCAATATTTTTAAAGCCTAGTCTTAATTTATTTACGTTTTCAAATCGGTCCCACGTGGGCTATGAAATAAAATGCACTTTTTTGTTTCATATATAAATATCATATATATAATTTCATATATATCATATACATATTTGCCTGTTTGTTAAAGTTTTAAGGAAGACTTAATAATGCTCTTGACATAATTTTTAAGTTTGGAGCGCATATTTTTGGATGTCGTGACCAGTGATGCAGCCGAGGGCATGTGTTGATCTAAAGCTCTTGTGGCCACTTTGACAATGAAGATCATTATCTATTATAGATGTTGAGGAATTTGAAATGTTGTCTCTCTGAGCAAAGATTATTTCTGTTCACAAGTTCAGCACAAAACGCATCTGTTATAGACAGTGTTTTCGAATGTGAAATTTATTTATGCTGGTCTCATTGAGTGTCCCTGTGTTCCACAAGACACCCATCGTGTTGGTGGTATACTTTGAAATACGTCTGGTTTGTTGAACTGAACACGTGTTTGTGGATCCGGCCGGCGAGCTCGCCGTACTCTGCCCAGTAATGCAGTGCGGCAGAACAACACGATGTAGTGTACACGTGGATACAATCGATTTTCCTCCCCTTTTCAACGCACCTCGTCACTTTTAACCCAAAAGTATTGCCACGAATAATACGTAATACGCACATGTTTACGAACATATTGAAGTGGTAGATATGTTGTTAGGGTTTATATAATGTATGGTTAACAAACAATGAATATAGATGGATAGATAGCTTTAGCATTTCATGGTTTTTGGATTTTTTGAAGCTAACACATGTCCCAGTTATAGAATTGGCGTCACAGCTGGTCGCTAGGGGATGGTTGTGCATTTAGTTTCAGCAGTGATGGCTTCATAAGCTAAACAGATGACACATTTGCATTGTTACATTTGATATTGTGAGTGAACAGCTACTACAGTTACCTGCTTTTTCCTGTTTACTTCCTTGTTTTTTCATTTTCGTCCATTAAGAATAAGCATGCGCTCTACCGCCTCTGAGCATGCTGCTGAAATGCTAAGACTTAACTGCTTCTAATATATATTTTAATTTAGAATTGTTTTTCCTGTAGATAATCAAGACTGCTGCAGACACACAGATGTTTATATGTTATATTTAGCATAATTATAGTCAGATTGTACTAAATCCTTTTTGATCTTTTTTATTTATTATTTATTGTCTGAAGTCTGTCAAATTGTCCCTTGCGAGAGGGCTTGATTATTGGACCAGACAAAACCTGTTCCTCCTGCTCCAGCAGAGTGAAATACTCCAGGACGGTCTGTACGCCCTGCAGCATCATGGCCTGGACGACGCGTTCGAGGCCACTCTGGATTCATCCATTCTGTCCATCTTTGAATCCCCAGATGGAGGGGTAAAGCTGCGCTTTATTTGGGGGAGGGGGGTAGTAATGTAAACAGCTACATCTGACTTCACAGTCCATGAGGTTTACTTTATCACACCACCCTCATGATGATGATGATGCTTGAGCCAGATACATTTGCTTTTTATTCTCTGTCACAGGTTAAACGTATGGAAGAAAGTGAGGCAACGTTGCTCATGGCTCTCACCGAAACACTTGACAACGTAGATGATGAAAACTTCTCTCCTTTTGATACTCTACCTGACATGGAGATTTTCCAAGGGCAGAAGACCCATGAGCAATTTTTGGTATGATGCCCGACCCTTCTGGATTCTTTACTTGTCCTTGACTGTTTAATTCACTTTTTTCAATATCAATCTACTAATGTGTTTTAAAAAATTACTGAAAAACAGCATAAGTGCCAAAGTTAATAAAACATCATCACAGGCCTATGCCATGTTTATATTTAATAACCTACATCTTCTCATACCATTGACAGCCACTGACAGTTAATCAGCGTGCAGCAGCCAGCTAGATGGTGTTGTCCACCTTCTACTTAAACGTGACACTGTGATGTCTGTTATTCTTTTCATGCTAACTTTGCCATTAGCTTGTGAATAGCTTTTAAGTGGTTGGTGGTTTTTGTGCCCTGCAGAGAAGTGACAGTGCAGAAGATGGCGGTGCTACGTTTTCCAAGCACATACAAGATTTGGGTACATCATCACTGGATGAATTGGACTGGTGCCTTCCCATATCACTGGAGAAGGATGGGGAGAACATGTCTGTTACTCTTGGTGACTTAGTGAAACACATGCAGCCATACTCCATGACTCTGTGCTTGGAGGGACATGAGCAACTTCTGCCCAGGGGAGGAATTGTGCTTGAAGTGGTGGATAAGGGAGAACACGGTGAGCCCATTCTTGCCATCCCTGATCTGGGCTTCCCATTCCCTCTGTTTAGTGGAGATCTTGCAGAGGGAGAGCAAGCAGGGAAAGGTTTGGATAAAGCTGAGCTTAAACCAGACGACATCCCAGCAGAGGTGTCCATCTCCTCCAATATTTCAGAAGTTGAGGCTGGGAAAATGGAGAATGAGAGAGTTAAAAAGCATGAACCATCTTTTGAAAAATGCCCATTGAACAGGAAAAAGAAACGGAAAGCCAAAGAGGCCCAGTATGTGGACAGAAAGGTTTTAAAGAGTGCGTCATCTAAAAAGGCTGTACAGGAACCCATCAAGGTACCTCAGGAGGATCAAAAGAAGAAGAAAAGGGTGACATTTGCATCTGTGCTTACTGAAGTCAGCTCTGAGATGTCTAAAGTTGAAGGTGTGAAAAAAACTGAGGCACATGCTTCAAAGGAGAGCCCTTCCTCCACCTTAACCACCTCACCCACAACTCTTGCTCAGGCCGGTTGTGAAGATGACCCGCTGATTCAGGATGAAGTCATAGAGTCAACGAATTTAGATGTAATAAAACCCATACAAGCTGCAGTACCTCTTGAAACATGTAAAGAAACTGATGCAGCTTCTAAGCAGGGGTGGGCAGAGGTTCAGGCAAGTGAATGCAAACCCAAATCTCTGAGTTTACAGCAATACCGCCTCCTTCGTCAGCAGAAGAAACTATGTTCTCTAGAGAAGAATAAGGACCGCAGCAATAAATGGCCCACGTTGCCAGAAGTACCCAAGGAACTCCCTTTAATTCCCTGCCTACCTGCCCCCATCATCCCCAGGGACCCACGGCGTGTTGCCCCCACTCCTGTGAAGAAGGAACCTGCCCCTGAGATCATTCCAGCATGGCAGCCAAAAGGTCCAGCTGTCCCCCCAACTCCTGAGGCCTTACTGAGCCCACCACCTTCAATCCTGGCTTCTTCTAGGAAACCTACATCTGTTAAATCAGTCCCTCAGTCTCCCTCTATTTCTGCACAAAATTCAGCCACATTGACGAGCCCTTCAACGCTGTCTAATCCCCAGACACTACCTGTTGCAACTTGTGTGTCACACAACACTATTACTAATAAAGTATCCCAGACTACTAAGCAGAGCCCAGCTGAAATTACGGTTCCACTAACAGTGGCCTCTGCAACTGGAGTTCCTCCAAGCCCCCATTCAGCTGGGCAGGTAAAGTGTTTACAAGATACCCCTTCCGCTGTGGATCAGGTTAGCATAGCAAGCCCGTCAGACGCTCCCTCTAGGGTTCAGGATGTGCCCAGGCCTCACGCTGAGACTGAAGTCACCCCTAGAGACGCTACAAACATTCTCATCTCTGATGCTGCTACCGGTAGGCCACATGATGCTAGCTCCCTAAAGAAAGGAGCGTCACATGGCATGGAAGGTACCGTGAATGAACCAACCACGCCCACCCTGCTGGTCAAAGGCGTCAGGCCTGCTGCAGACCACCAGCGCCGCGTTGCCCCCATAGCTGCTCAGCCTTTCATTACATCTGCTCCGATTCAAGCCAGAATTGTGAAGCTGGCGGAGGAGATGAGGGTGGCTTCTGCTCCAGGTCCTAAATCGCAGAACCCTGCCGCAAAGCTAGTGGAGTCCTTTACAACTGAAATTGGTGAGTGTGGCTCCTGAGTGTAGCGAGTTATAGGGTGTTGTCGTTCTTTATGTTGCTGACTGGAAAAATGACATTTTGTCTTGCCATTTCAGGTATTGAAGCCGCTGACCTCACCAGCCTCTTGGAACAATTTGAAGAGACTCAGCGTAAGTGATATTGGGTGATTTTTATTTATTTATTTTTTTATCCCAAATGTGATGGGAAGTGCCACCAGAGAGGTCACTGCCCTCATCAGCAAGTGCAAGCACACACAAAAAAGGAGCAGTTATATATAACAATATATATATATATATATATATATATAAACAAATGAATTGTACATACCCACACGTGAGCCACCTCATGCTCATTTTCTAGCATTTGTGCCCTGTGCCCCTTTAAGAGAAGGCGTGGCTGTGAGGAGGGGGATGGGCCTCTTTAAGAGAACCTCCTGAATGGCTGGAACAGCTGCCATGTAATTATGTTCCTTGTGCTGCTCCTGGAATTCTGCCTTGTTAGCGAATCCATTTTAACTCTTGAGCGTGCTGCTCTTGTCTGGGTGTCTGCCAGCCGAGAGAGCATGTGCATGCGTGCTGGTGTGTGCTTTTTACTGCTGTCAGTGGCCCTCCCTCCAGCAGCTCTTCAGGAGCTGTGTGACGTGGGCTGTGTACGGTGCAGCTGGTCTTTCGAGGAACGTCTTATTGAATCAATACCATGTTCTTTAAGAAGCCTCATTTATACAGCACTGCAGTAGGCCCCCGACAGGTTACTGAATCCGAGCACAACATTCATGGCAGCGCTTTTTATGTCGCCTGAAGGTGACACGGCTTTAATGCACCGGTGTAGTTCAGTCCCCATGGAGAAGGCAGCAAACAGGGAGCCTTGTTTAGCTCATCCTGCTCTGATCCTGGACATTCACCAGCTTCCATTCCCTTTCCAGCCAAAGAGGAGCACACTGTGCCGGAGGTCTGTGGTAGAGCAGCTGCTGTAGGAAACTCCAGGTGAGCGCACGAGTTACCCTACAGCCCCAGTGCAGCTCACACTACACGTCCCCTGGGTGAGCAGCCGAGTGGGGACGTGTTTGGACGTGGCTTTTCTTCTCTTTCTTTCTTTCTCTCTCTCTTTCTTTTAAACCAAGACCTGCCGAGAACAGAGTAGCCAAAATGGCTTCCAGATCCAGTTCCAAAAGTGGATGACGCTGACACATTCAGTCCATCTTAGCCATTATGCAAGTGGCTTCTTGTTGCATGTCAGTTGTCAGTGAGTTTTGTACTGCTTTGTAATACCATGGCTGTGGCTTGCTTTGCAGTACGGAGGAGCAGGCAGAGACCAAGGCCCTTAAGAAAGTTTGTGGTCCTGACCTGGGCAGCACTGCAGGTAAATGAACAGCACGTACAATCCACAAACCAAATGCAACATCTCTAATTAGGAATTCATTCGTTTACTTTGCATTTTTCACATTTATTTGCACTTTGACGCGGATTTTATGAAATGGTGTAGCTGTTTCTGTACAATCATGTTAACCTTTGCTGGAGGTTTACCTGCTTTACTTGCATGATGGTGATCTTTGGCAATTTTGCTATGAAATGGGAAAATATAAACATGCAACAGTGCCAGTGTTATTTTGAAATTAAGTTTAGATTAAGTAAATATAACAAATACATAATAAATTAATGTATCATTATTTTTAAAGGGGCACAAACACATCTACTTTATTTTGATTTTATTACTGTTCTAAATTAAACTCCTCCCCTTGTGCTTAATAGGTCTTACTCCTCCTGCCACACCTCCTCATCAGATGTGGAAGCCATTGGCCCCAGTTGCATTACTAGGAAAACCAAAGAAACCTGAAGTGCCCAAACTAACTCCAGCCAAGGCCATAACAATAGAGCCTCTGCCCTTGCGTCCAAACAAACTGCAGAACAGGGCTCCTCCCACTTCCTCTATTACCCTGGGGCCTACCAAGCCATTTTCCTTGGACCACGACTACTGCCTCCTTCCTAAGGATCCCCACCAGACTGAGCTGGGCAATTGCTCGAACATCAAACCTCAACAACCTGGGATCGTCATCAAGGCTCCTCAGCAGAGCACCTCCAAGCTCCCTCCAACTACTGCTACTGCAAGAAACCTGGAGAAACAACCCAAGCCCTCTCATCCTCCCGTACGTGGGCGTCAGTGTGAGCAGAAGCCCTTGACGAGATCAATCACACTGACTCCGGATGCATCACCAGACCGTCTAGATTCTAAGGGCTCTTTGCAGGATGAGGGCAGCAGCACACGGCAGAGATTCCAGAGATACTCTGAGCGCTCCCCCAGCCCATTCTGCCACAAGAGGGGCAACTCCCAGAGAACATACCGAAAACGTGTATGTAGCAGCTCTGGTTCCAGATCCAGCAGCTCTGATTCCTCTAGATCCAGCAGCTCTGGATCCTCCAGATCCAGATCACGTTCCCCCTCACCACCCAGGAAAAGGTTGGCTACATTTAATTGTGTAGCAGATCCTCTGTTCTAATGCCAGTTATTTTGAATTGATAGGAATAATATCAACCTGGTTTGTACCTTTGTGTGGAAAGTCTTTAAGCTCTAGACAGTGTTGAAGGGTTTTTCCTGTTCCTACAGGCGTAGGTCTGGCCACTCAGGCAGTGGTTCCAGATCTCCTTCTAGATATCGCTCCTGCTCCCAGTCACCTTCCCCTCCTCGCCAGCGCAGGTCATCGTATTCCAGCTCTGGATCCTGGAGCCGGAGCCGTTCCCGATCCAGATCCCCGTCTCACTCTCCTGCTCACAGACTTCAACAATGGAACAGTCATTGCAGGTTAAAAACAAAAGAAACCAAAACGTTATTATACTGCACTCATGTGTTATTACACATACCAGTTTCAAAGAGTAATTGATTCTGTTCAAAAAAGCATAACTTTTTTCATCCTGATATTGCAACTATGTTTTGCTCGTCTACAATATTAATGGCAATTTGGTCCACTTAAATGACGCCAGTGCACACGTTTGCTAATTTGCTTTATTTTCTATAATGGCCGTACCTATAGGTCCTATTACCACTATGATTCAAGAGATCATAACGAGGAAACCAGACAACGCAAGGAGAAAGCTATTGTGAGTAGATGTTCTGTTCAGCATAGCAGGTGGACTAAACCACCGTCATCGTATTGGAGTGGAACATGGAGCAAACCTTCAGAATGTCATAAATTGCTGATTTCAGGAGGAGCGAAGAGTAGTTTATGTCGGACGCATTCATGGAGGCATGACCCGTAAGGAACTGAAGGAGCGCTTCTCCTTCTTCGGAGAGATCGAGGAATGCACCGTGCACTTTAGAGAGCATGGGTAAGGACACGAAGCACCTGATGCCTTCCTGATTGCTACAACAGATTCATCTGATTGTCTCCGCCAACGTTCAGAAGCTGAACTCCGCCAACCTTCCTGTTACAGTGACAACTATGGCTTCGTCACGTACTACAACACGAAGAACGCGTTCAATGCCATCGAGAGCGGGAGTAAGCTGAGGCAGCCCAACGAGCTCCCGTTCGACCTGTGCTTTGGGGGCCGAAGGCAGTTTTGCAGGACGAGTTATGCTGATCTGGGTGAGTTCAACGTTAGTTATGCTGTGACTAAGCATTGGGTGGTTAAGTTTAGTTTGTGAAAACCTGGTGCAGGAATAGTGTACTTCTTGATTAAGCTATGAATGTTGTATGTGTCGAAGATTACTTACTTTTTGAAGTCTGCTGAACAAATCATTAAAAGCTTGAATCTGATATTTATAGGTCTAAAACATGTGGATGGCATATAGAGTTGGTACAACTGTGAAAGGGGGGGGAAAGCATGATGAGCAAATATAAATACAAAAAACAAGCTAAGCACCCGGTTTATGGTCATAATGAAGGACAAACGAGTGCGTTCTGTATCCCCTTGAGCCTTGGATCCGTCAGTTTGTTTGACTACAACTCAGATTGCCATGTTTTACAATACAACATAAGTAGTTCCAAAGCCTAGCTAAGATAAATATGTAATATTAATATTTCTGTGTTTTTGACAGTCCACATAGCAAAATGGTATGAAAAGTGGCAAAGCAATATGAAGATGGGACAGGGCCATTTTCTAGCAGCCCATATTGATTATTTAAAGCTAGTAATTACAGAAGTGCACAGTTTCAATAGGTGATGGCTAGCATTAAGGAAGGGATGTGTTCATTCTTTCATTTTGTATATTTATTTATTCGCTTGATTTATATTTTGTATATTCTGTACAGGAACTCCATAGCTTATATTTACCTTATTGAATTTTCCAGGTTTAATCTCTCTTGAACTGTATTCTATATTCCTGAGGCCATATTTTCATTGCAAACCATGTCCTCTGTTTTCTTGCAGATTCAAATCGAGATTTTGATCCACTCCCTGCAAAGGGCAAGTTTGATGCACTAGACTTTGACACTTTACTTAAGCAAGCTCAGAGGAGCCTTAAAAGGTAACGATGAGGAACGAGGACATGGAGGATGGGTGAATTACCTCAGTGCTGCAGGATGACGCACACTCCTTCCAATGCTGCCATTCAGTGTCTTTTTGGTTTTTATTTTTTCCATTAATGGTTTTGTTTCTGCAAGCTTACACCTTCAATTGAAGTGAAAAATTTGTATGAAAAATTAAAAGAGGAAAAAAATGTAATACATAAAAATGTATTGAAAAATAGTTTTTAAAGGGAGATTTATTTAAATGATGAATCTGAAAATGTTGGATACATTTTAAGAAGTAAAGTAAGTTGAACAAGCTCAGTGTTCTGGGAATAGAATTACATTGCTGAAAATGTATTTCAATCCTAAATAAACCCTTAATACAATTTTTTTACTGGTGTTACTTTGTTTTTAGAATATATAGAGTTGTCCATGTTGCAAATGCACTGACATGCTTTTGGTGAGGCTCAGGTAATTTACAATTTATCTACAGTGTACACACAATACAAAAGAAAAGACAGTATAGAGATTACTACATAAACAGAACATTTTAGATATATTGATAGATAAGCTTGAATATGACCTACATTAGAAGCGGTAAAAATAATAATTATGCAAGTGTGCAGTGTTATTGTAACAACACCAACGTGGAAACAAATTCCAGAAGGTGACATTGGGAATTTACTATAAGGTGAACGGTAAGGGAATTAAAATCATTGACTAATATAGCTACACTGTATGTAAGTGTGAATACTGGGAACAAGGCTGAGTACGTAGTGTATTAAAGATAAGGGGGATTAGGGAATGACCTCCAGCTAGTTCAGTGATGGGCTTTGGGTAGAAACTGTTCGAAGGATGCTAGTCCTGGACTGTATGCTGCAGTACCGCATAACAGACAAGTCGATGGTAGATGTCCTGGAAGGCAAAAAGGGCCACCACGTTTGCAGTGTTAATCGTGCTGATTGTAATTTTTATGTTTATTTAAGGTACATCGTGGGCCATGACTGTGATTTTTTTAAAAGGGCATACCTATTTACCAGTACCACAATTGTACCACATTTTTTCCTAATTATGAGCGTTTCCAATTTAATCTAAGTATCCAACGGAGACCTTTAATTTAAAAAAGCATACTAGCGCAGAGATACTCAATATGGAAGACTTGCATCACATTCAATATCCGGTCTGAGAAAAAGTTAAATTGTATGATATTGTTATTTAATAAAAACAATGTTAAACTGTTTTTTTATTTAAACGTTTATTGCTGTCAATCATATAAGCGTCCATGCAGATTTACTCATTCGTAAACGCTTTCACGGTCTTATTATCTTATGCCTTGAGTGTGAAGTCTCGCAGCTTTTAAGTAGTCTTTACTAGACATTCATTTTTTGACGCTTTCAAACCAGTCGAGACTGGTTTAAACTAGTCTTGTGAGTCTGCGCAGTAAGTGTAAACAGGAAGAGAAAATTTAGTAGCTATATGTTGATGAACGCGACGTAAAACGTTAGTTATAGGTTGCAATAGTCATTTGTAATTAGCGCGTGATATTCTGTACACGAATTGAGAACCGTATAGGAATTTGTTAGTGCGATCAAAATGTGCTGCTTTTATCAACGGAATATCGACAAGCACGTCTGCTAGAGAAAAGAGACAAGTACATGCTAATTCGTATAGCTTGCTAGACGCTTTGACAGGCTTGACGATACAAAATATCTTAGTTACCTAGCTAGGCTAATCTTGCTCTCTGCTAAAATATTCGGGTGACTCAAGAAGAGTAATTTGACGTTTTTCATTAAAGGAACTTTGTGTTGTATTATTAAACGGCTATCTTTAAAGGAGGCCAGCTTGCCCATAGTTGGCTAGCTACATAGACGTATAACTAGCTAGTTTAAATCCGTTGCCTGCAAGTCGCCGTTATGGCCTACTAAACTAGCTTAGCTACTGCAGTAGCTAACCTAGCTACGTTGTTAGTTACGTTAGCTTTTTCGAGCTGCACGGAAAGATTTAACATTAGCTACGTTAATTAAAGTACAGTTAGAGGTATTCAGTTTCATAAAGGACGTCTAGAAATGGTTCAGAAAGATAAAATAGTGGAATCGTCACAGACAGAGAGTGAACCGAGCCCAGGAGGAACGGAGGCTGGTAGTGTAGATGTGCAGACTGTTGACCAGCAAAACATTGTGGTTGAGAGAACAGGCCGGAGAAAATTCATCAGCGGTGTCGTTGAGGGTGAGTTCATTGTGATAATTACACGCATCGTTTATATTTAGCGATGTGTGACATTTTTAATTCGAATTTTCGAAGTGTTTTGTAATTTGCCATATTATGGAAGCGTGTAATCAACATTTTGTGAACGTTTGTTATACAATGTCCTCACATGGAAAAATACCAGTAGGTATTTTTTAACAGCTTAGTCTAATTTCGGCTTCACTTGAAATGTACAGTAATTCTGTCGAACTGTCCATTCATCCACAAATGTTAGTCGTCTTCTACAATTTGGGAGCTGCTTTTATCAGACCAGTTTCTGTAGACTTTAACCTTTTCAAGATTACACTGATATTTGACTGTTCAAGTGCCTGTGTCTTCTTCACATGTTTCAAAAATACAGGGGAATGGCTTGAAATTGGTCTCATATCAGTTCTCTTGTGCCCAAATTATGCAAAAATATAGTAAGTAGGCAAAGAAAATTAAAAGGATTGAACATTCTACATTTCCTTTACTCAGGTTGGAAGTACTGGGCCTTCATAATACACAGGGTTTGAGGAAGAACATTAAAAATAAGAAGTTTTCTCTTTCATGTAGCTAAGGATCAACTGGCTAGCATACATGACTTTTCTACGTAATATCAATCCAGAAGCTATAAATATTGACTTCATTGCAGCAGAAGAAAGGGCACGGCTGCAACCACAGAATCCACTACAGCAAATTCAGATGTGGTACAATTATTTGTTGTCGGTGCAGGACGTCTGTATCTACATCTCTGTAGTAGCTCTCAATTTAACCTAACAATTATTTTGCCATTTTGGGATACACGAGTTCTGTTCCCTGACTGTGAAGGTGGTAGTGGTGCAACTGTCCTCAAGAATATCATCCATAAAAGATCATTTCACAGATGAGCTCTTCCAAGTTTTACTGGGGCCACAAATCCCATTCCCTGAAATCACTATCAATAGTCGTGTCGTTAGCAGTTGGAAGCAGTTAGCAGTCGTTAGCAGTTGGAATCTTGATTGCACGAGATTCTGTATTGCCAATTTTCATTGTTACCAATGTCATTGTTCTAGGTTATTGTTTATATTAAGCAAAATGTTTATTCATATTTTTATTGTGTTCTATTTAC
>JAOYMR010000008.1:10580093-10591173 GCA_025802075.1 Tenebrosternarchus preto
TTACCAATGTCATTGTTCTAGGTTATTGTTTATATTAAGCAAAATGTTTATTCATATTTTTATTGTGTTCTATTTACTATTTTTATGTTTGTTGGTAATAGGCTTTTATGGCCGACCATGGACAATGGAACAAAGGAAAGAGCTTTTTCGGAGGTAGTGTAATTCATACCTTATTGAAAAATGTGTTGTTCACAGCTCTGTAAATGTATGTTAATGAGCATTAATGACCTGAGCATGTTGTTTTTCCAGACAGCAGAAATGGGGACTGAACACGTATCTATATGCGCCAAAAGATGACTACAAACATAGAATGTTTTGGAGAGAGATGTACTCTGTTGAAGAAGCAGGTGAAAAAACATTGTCAGCCTTTAGGTGTAAACCGGTCATGCCTCTTAAAGGATTGGTTTGTGTCAGGCTATTCATTTATGAAATGGTTATAATTTTACTTTCTTTTCTTTAAAGAACAACTTATGACTTTGATAAGTGCTGCAAAAGAACAAGGAATTGAATTCATCTATGCTATCTCCCCTGGCCTGGATATAACATTCTCAAACCAGAAGGAAGTGTCTACATTGAAAAGGAAGCTAGATCAAGTAAAATGCAACTCTGCTGTATTCTGAAGTCTTCACACAATTTTTTTGTATAGCATTACTTTCATGTATTGGTGATTCATTATTTTTAATTGCAGGTTTCTCATTTTGGATGCAAGTCCTTCGCTTTACTATTTGATGACATTGATCACAACATGTGTCCAGCTGACAAAGAAGTTTTCAGCTCATTTGCACATGCACAAGTGTCTATTACCAATGAGATCTTCCAGTATTTGGGTGAACCAGAAACCTTTTTGTTTTGCCCCACAGGTAACATGTTGTTATACTCTTCTTATTTATCTGTAAATGATGCTCTGTTACATTGTGTTCTGTTCAATAAACATTTGTCTCTTTTCAGAGTACTGTGGAACATTTTGTTACCCCAATGTGGCCCAGTCGCCTTACCTTCGTACCATTGGTGAAAAGCTTCTTCCTGGCATAGAAATTCTGTGGACAGGTAAGTTATTTTCAGAAGCCAGTGTGTGTCTGTGCCTAAATCCTTAGACACAGTGTGGCATTATGGTCTGTATTGTGGGTTTTTCCCCCTTTAGGTCCAAAAGTAGTTTCTAAAGACATTACAGTAGAATCAATTGAAGAAGTAACAAAGATTTTGAGGAGGTCTCCAGTCATCTGGGACAATATTCACGCTAATGACTATGATCAGAAGCGTCTGTTCCTGGGTCCCTACAAAGGCAGGTCCACGGAACTCATCCCTCGTCTAAAAGGAGTCCTCACAAACCCCAACTGTGAATTTGAGTCAAACTTTGTTGCCATTCACACGTTGGCAACATGGTACAAATCAAACATGAACGGAGTGAGAAAGGACGTTGTCATGAGTAAGAGCATTTTACCGTTTTATCTTTCCTCTTGGCCCATTATGTTCGAATAATAATCAGTTCTTTTAAACTTGTATTTGTATATGCACTGTTTTTGCTGAAAAACAGGAAAATGCATCTTTCTTTTTTTTTTTTATCACGTTTTTCTTCAGCGGATAGTGAAGACAGTACGGTGTCCATTCAGATAAAGCTAGAGAATGAGGGTAGTGATGAAGAACTGGAGACAGACATCCTCTACAGTCCACAGATCGCTCTCAAGTTGGCTCTTACCGAATGGCTCACAGAGTTTGGAGTCCCTCACCAATACAACAGTAATTGCCGCTTTCCTTTTTTCTTTTGTCTTTTTTTTTTTTTTGGTTTATTTTGTTGTCAATACACCATCTACATTATACAGCCTCTAATATGCTTCATATGCAACCAGAATGCATGTTTTTGTTTTGGTAGGTCGTCAGGTAGCTCATAGTGGCGTGAAGAGTTCATCTGTTGATGTCCCTTCAATGTCTGCCCCATCTCTGGGCTCCTCCACAACAGTTACCACAGTCTTCCAACAGCCCATCATGAGCCCAGCCGCCCCTCTTAGCGAGGAGCAGCACACGCTTCACAAAGAGGAGGACGAGGAAGTGGTGGAGGTGGAGAAGAAGGACTCTGATGAGGAGCCCATGGAGATGGTGCTGGAGAAACAAGATGAGGTGGAGGATGCCAAGAACGTGAACCAGATCCTCACAAAGATTGTAAAAGCCGCAATGACTGAGGACCTCAAACCCATGGACACAGATAAGGAGAGCGTAACGGAGTCAAAGTCTCCAGAGATGGCCCTTCAGGAAGACTCAGGCAGCGACGTGGCACCCATGCAGACTGACGAGCAGCTCAGTAAAGAAGTGTTTGTTCCAGGGCCCAATGAGAAGCCTCTGTTCGCGGCTGAGGCGCTCACTCTGGAGGACCTAACGCTGCTGGCAGAGCTCTTCTACCTGCCGTACGAACACGGCCCCAAGGCAGTGCAAATGCTCAAAGAGTTCAACTGGCTCAGAGCTAACAGCAGCATCGTCAGCGTAAACTCCAAATGCAAAGACCCAGAGAAGGTCAGTGGTATAATCCAAACCACTCTGTTAATATAAAAGCCTTTGGTTTATATAACATAACATACTCGTATGTTAGCACTATGTGATATATAGATATCTAACAACATAGTCAGGGGATAATGTACATATCATTATAGAGCTTTACAATGGATAATCCTGCAGTACGTTATTTTGATCCGATTTTTATATTGGAATATTGGGTGGAAGTTGTCTCCTTTGCTTTATAATATTTACTGATCATAAACCATGAATAAAGAATAAGTACACATAAATATATAAATAAAATCCAATGTTCATCTGAATAGAGTAAAAGAAAGTTGCAGTATGAAATGTTATTTAAGATTAACCGTTTAACTGTGTTATTACATGTCTGTTTCACTAGATTAGGATTAACCAGATTAATATTAATCATTTGATCATATTAATGCACACTAAGTTATTACATGTCTTGTTTTACTAGATTGTAATACTCTGTTGGGCTGATGGGAAGATTTAAAATTGGACTCGGTTGCTTTGAACAAAATGTAGCAGGATCCATTTATGAATTTATTTTTATTTAAGTTATCGGTAATTTAATATAGTTTTAAGACAATTTCTGATTTTCTGCCATTTTGGCCAAACAAGAAATTATAGTTCATTCTGAAAAATATACTTATGTAGTCAATAGTGTAAACCCTTTTAGTCCCTGGCAGCTCATCTCGCAAGCTTTATTTTAGCATCACACTGAACTTATGTAGCAGCCTTTATAGATGCTCTTCTGAGTGGAAGCGTGGGGGATTATCAAGGAGGGCATGTCAAACCGAGGAATGAAACGGGGCCAGAGAAAAGAGTCGCTCTGCCGCAACAAAATGGAGGAAGCGCAGTTTTTATCACCACCACTTGGTGGTGCTTATAAAGCAAGAAATGGGGATTATACACTTATTATGACCTATTTGCTCATTTCTGCTGCCATACACTAAACATTTGATTTGTATTGATTTGAGGGGCTTCTGTGTCTGTCAGGTGGCTGAATGGCACTCCAGAGCTGAGAACTTTGAGGAGATGTGCTGCTCCGTCATGCAGATGTTCACCAGGCTCTCCAATTCAGCCAACAGGACCATTCTGTATGACCTATATCCCTATATCTGGGATATAAAGAGTATCATCTCTATGGTGAAATCATTTGTCCTGTGGTTAGGTATGTATACCTCTGATATTCAGCGTTGCTTTTCAGAATTTTTTTTTGTTGTTGGTTTGTTTTTTATTTTTGTTTTTGTTATTTGCACCACTCATTAAATATGAATAGCACATTTAAGTAACCCATAAAATAGTATGTTATTACAGTCATCGCGAAGCAGTCATTTCCCAACAAGATAAAATATTAGAACTTGCTGCCATTTATTCAGTGTTGTACTGAGCATCTCCTGTATCGTAAGTGTCATAGCAACATCTGTAGGAATTCTGCCCCTATCCTGCATTCTCCAAACAGATGGCAAAGTGTATTTTTAGACTTGATAGGGTAAATTATCACTTCTTGATTTTACGCCTTTTCAAAGGGCAAAAAATGTATCCATTCTGTTCTCTCACAGTATGTAAGCTTTCACATGCATCTCTTTCATGTGGGAGGCTATTTAAGAAAAAGCTAAGACAGGTTTCTACAGTCACATCACTTTTCTTTCTTTGTTTTACCTTTTTTTTTTTTTGGTGTTTGTTTGTTTTTTTTGTTTGTTGTTTTGTTTGTTGTTTTGCGTAAATATTATTCTCCTCCTGAATGCTAAATGACTGAATGCTGTCTCCATTGCTAGGCTGTTCACCACCCCTTTGCCAATGTGATAAAGTGACAAATAGGTGAACCTCAATGGGCCTACCTGAATAAACACCAGCTATATGTTACGATTGGAAGACCTTGGTTTAAGTTGCCAGTGTGGTTCCCTGCTGCTTGCTGTGTGTCCAGTATCATTGTGCGTTAACTCAGCAACACCTGCTGCCATCTCTCTCGATCAAGGGCCTGATCGTGATGGAAAGTTGATCTCTTATGCTGTAGCGCGCCGCGCATGCGAGCTTGGAAAGCGAGGCGGCTGTGTAAGGCTATTCTGGTGCCTTATGATAAACTTTACCTAATTAGACTTGCAGTCCATTGCAGCCTGTTTCCAGGGTCTGGTGGACTTATTTCGACTATAAATAGCCCTTATAGCATATTTGCAATTGAGCGCAATATTGTACTCCACACAAAACCCGAACAGATACTTTACTCTAACTGTACTGGATTGGGCTGGGACAGTACCTCTCTCAGTGTTTACTATGTCAGACCATCCCCATACCCACAAGTAATGCTACGTGTAAAGATTTTGCTCAGAATGACTAAAGCTTACACTTGGTTATAATAGAAAACAAACGGAGCCTTTTCCTGCATTTCCTTACCTAGCATTTTTTTTAAGTATCATCACTTTCTAATGACTTAAAATTCTGTGCAGAAACATGCTGCTAAGTAGGAATTCTTAAATGCATTATAATCAACGTGACATCTGGGGATGATTGTAGCATAGTTAGAGTACTGTATTCTGTTCTTAAATGGGTATTTGTTGGAAGTTGATTGAGTAATTATAGCACCAGCATGGCCTGGGTTACCTTAGTAACCACATTTTATTCACAGGTTTCTGTCCAGCTATTATGAAAAAGCAACACAGCAGGCAGCAACCAAAGCTGGTCAAGCAGTATCTCAGTTTTGGCATACAATTAGGTGGTGGTGGTGAGGGGGTAATGCACATTTAGAATATTCTTCAGCTTAAAAAGACTCTTGTCTTTTGTCATTTACTACAAAATAACATTTTCTTTGTGAATAAAAGCAGCCTCTTACAGAGAGGAACCTGTGCATCTGGGAGAGATCTAGGAAGCCCCATAAGGATGTGCTCCCTTTAGGTGCCTGTAAGCCTCTGTGCCCTGCACAGCCAGGCTAAGGTAGCATGGCTAAACTTGTCCAGCTCTTCTCGTTCGTGGTCCATGATCCAAAGCATTGCAGATGGCAGTCAGTCACAGCGCGTCACTGCTGTTGTGCTGAAACCACTTACTAACGAGCTCTTCTATTGTCTTCTCCCTTCATTATGTACAGATGGAAGAATCCTCAGCACAAGTTTCTACTGCTATTGGATCGACAGTGGCCGATGTAATCGCAGATAACTGCCGTTATCAGTTTTCCTTTGGGGGGGGGTTAGGTTTCAGGTTTTTGGGTGGTTTTTTTTGTTTGTTTTTTTCTTTTTCATATTTTTTTCTGAATTGTTTGATGTTTCAAGATTAAGTAGTACTGTGTTTGTAAAGGAAGGATTTTGAATGAAGTCACATTTGCGCAGCGATAGTTGAAGGAATAAGTGTTAACCACCAGGTTCTTTTCTCTGGCAGCTCTAACTTGGTCTTTGTTTCTATCAGTAGGCATAATTGAGATGGCTCCGACCAGCCATGAAGCACCACCTTAAGGGAGTCATACTAGGTCCCTTGTTTTCTCTGGACATATCTTATTAAGGCAGTATTCCAAACATGCTTTGTTCTAATTACGATGCGCTTATATAATGAAGGGCAGTTTGTGAATTCCCCTCAGATGGTGCACTTGTGTGCTGTCTTGCCATTCCATCACAGGATGTTCACTTAGGTTTATCCCATATGAAAAACAGTGTAAGCGAGAGCACTTTGACTCCTGTCTCTGCGCTGCATTTGTCTTGTTACATGACTTTGAGTTCTGGTCCCTCTGAGACGTTGTTTATGATCTAGATATTTCAGTGTTTTATTTATTTGTTTTTCTTATTCCCACAACACACGCGGTTCTCAGTTCCGTCAACCTATACAAGTGTTGGAAGTATTGAAAGTTAAAGCTAACTCATAATACTCCTCTGCAAAAAAGGGGGTTCACTCCACTAGTAGGCATTCCACTGCTTTAAGGGCTTTTGTCTGCCCTGTATAATAACCTGGGCTCAATGCCTGAATCTCTTGGGCTGATACACTGCGCTCATTAGTCATGTGACAAGGCAGATAGATGTAAATGTGACTTCAGAAGAAGTGTTGAACTCAGAGGGGCTTCAGCAGCTGAAGCTTAATTAATTACCAGCAAGTCAGTGATGGTGAACCAACAAAATATCTAAACAGACTGCCATTAATTCAAAAAGGGCAGTTTAATGCACGCCACATCATATTTCTTCTAGCATTAGGTAAATAGGCAATGTGTGCCAAATAGTGAGAGTTAAGTATTAGATTTCAAATCAAAGACTTCCTATAATCACTCAACCCAATTACTTGTCTCAGTAGCCAGTAATTTTAAGGACTGTCCTACAGATGAGGCCCTGATTCCTTAAATAATTTGGTCTTGCATGCTCTGTTCACATCCAAGATTGCCCTCTATAATGTAAGCTTTAGCTGCTCAAGCTCAGAAGACCTAGCTTTAAAGCGTTTTTCTTTTGTTCTGAGATATATTCTATAACTCTAGTGCATAAAAGCGTTGACATTTATTTTTTCAATCAAGTGAATTGGAAATACACACCACTACCCTATACCCCCTTTCTTCCTCATTTTGGCTGAAAGCCCCTCACGTAACATTCTCCGCTTGGATCTGATCTCAACAGGGTGTCGTAGTCAGTCCTCAGCACAGTTCTTAAGTGGAGACCAAGAGCCCTGGGCCTTTAGGGGCGGTCTAGCGGGAGAGTTCCAGGTATCCAATATTGAATTCAAAGCAAAATGTTAAAAATGAAGTTTCTGTTTTAAAATGTTGTCTCTGGTGTGGTTGCACAATGATAAGGGTTGGTCTGTTTAAGGTGAGCTGATTGCCTCAGCGAATAGTTAATGGGTCTTATGACAACTTGCACACCATCAGCAGACACTCGTGCTGAAATGCACTATGAAATGGGTCACATAACTTCTGTCAAAACCAGTTTTTTGGGATGATGGTGTGTCCTAACAGCCTAAATTGGGGTTTCTCTCAGCAACTGCCCAAAAGAGATGCTGCTTTTCCCAGGCGCCTGCGACTGCGCTGCACGGCTAGGGTTTATTTTCATGACCCCTTATTCCTTTGCAGGAAGTGCAAAATTATCTCCTGCGCCCGCCTCCGCACTACTGCGCTCTCGCGTGCGCCCGCGAGCTCGCCTGCTGAAAGCTCCATGAACAAATCTTTTCAGTACAGAACAAAACTGTAAACTTCTGCATACTTTTTATACACACACGCGTATAATTTATATATACGTATATAATTAAAAGCCAAGCATAAATGATCATTCATCTTTATTTGGTCATGGAGTTTTGCTCACTGTGTGCCAGCATCACTCCTTTTCTCTACAGGAAGTGCGCAGCGAAAACTTGCGATGCCTTACAGTGGGAAAGGGGCATCTCCTTTAGCCAGTGAAGCCTTTCTCAGACCAAGCCTGCAGCCAAATATTTGCCTCTTCTGTATGGTTTCTTTTGAAAACAAAAAAGAGGGGGAAAAAAAAGCACAAAAAAGGGTTTTAACTTTTATGGTGTTTACCTGCTCTTGCTGATCGCTGAGCAGCCAAAAGAGCCATTGAAATCTGTTTTGTTAAGCTTTTCCTATGATGCCAGCATTTGGTTGAGTGTAGAGCTCTTGGTTGTTAGGTTGGGTCAGCAGGGGCAGAGGAACTCATAAGTGTCAGTGTGTATGAAGAGCTGCTCAGTCATGAACCCCAGCACTGGGCAACTGCTGAACATTTCTGCATTGGTTTCCACAGCGACTGTTGCCAATAGATGGGGCAAACGATCTTTTCTACCAGCCACCACCCTCAATGCCGACATCCAAAATCTATTCCATAAGGCCCTACTTTCCTAAGGATGAGGTAATTATTCAGCATATATGATTTTCTTCTCGCCTTTTAAAAGCATGTTTTTAAAAGGAAATCTTTGTGCAAAATCACTCTAATAGGTACTCTTAATATAAAACTCATTTCACCTCTTTGTAAGTGACTGTTTCTGTAGCAAATCATGCAAGCAGAGTGCTTTATTCACAAGAACAGAATCATGTTGAATGATCACACAGAATTAAACGTTACTAAAGTACCATATTTGTTTCTTTTAATGTCTTAAATTGGCAAGACGTACACACAGAAACATACTCTGTGGACAGCTTACCTCTGAAGGTGTTAAAAGTTGCTAGTATTCCCAGCTGAAGTGTCCCAGTTTAAGCAGTGCTTTGAGTTTGCGGCTCTACTAAGCCATTCTGCTGAACAAGCAGTCTAGTCCACCTGTTGGTCTATAGTGAGAACCACTGGGACTTCTCCCTTTTTCTTCCCTTTCTCACTCTGTGGTTTGTGCTTGTGCAAACGCATGTGTGTGTTCTCAGGCTGCTGTTTATAAGATCTGCAAGGAAATATACACAGAGGGATGTGATGGCATTCCACTCTCTGAGCAGGAGCCAGACCTGATTGGAGACAGGTACCACAGATTAATGATTTATTTCCTCAGTTTGATTTGAAAATGTACTGGAGTCGTATAAAACGCTTGGTTAACATTTAATCCATGTTACAAAACAAAGGGGTGACCATCTGTACAGCTATTTACTATGCATATAATTAGTTACACCTAAGTTATTTGTTTAGGTTATTCGGTGGCTTGCATACAGTTTCAGTGTATCCTGCAGGTTGGTAGGAGGGTTTCTGACTCTCAGCCCAGACTATGGCTTTGTCCTGGAGGATGAGGAGGGGGTCTGTGGCTATGCCTTGGGCACTGCGGATGTTAAACCCTTTGTGAAGAAATGCAAGATGAGCTGGATTCCATTCATGCAGGAAAAGTATAGCAAACCTGATTCTGAGAAGGACCTCTCAGAGGCAGAGGCAAGACCTGCACCTCCCTCAGTTAACCAATTTCCCTTAATCCAGAACACTCGACCCAGACTGTTTCTCTCTTTTTGCCTGCAGAAAATGATGCTAAGCTTCCATGAGGAGGAGGAAGGTTTACCAGAGTCATTCCTCCGTAATTTCCCTTCACTCATAAAAGTGGACATTCAAGCTAAAGTCACTGACCCCAGTGTAGCCAAAAGCATGATGGGCTGTCTCCTCTCGTCACTGAAAGCCAATGGTAAGCACAGTTATCTTTGCCTACAGTAAACAGGGTTCTCGGGTTCTTGGGGTGTTGTCTGCAGTCACCATGAACCTGGATGTGGCCTCACTCTGAAAATTACGTTCCTCTGTTGAAAAAGGGTTTGAACCTTGAACTAGTAAAAATAATGCCGAGGTTCTTATTTAGCTCCGTCTGTGTGGTCCTTTTTTACCACGTGTCTGACATGGAGAAGAAAACATTTCCAAAACCTGACATTGTAAGGAAAGGGACAACCTCACAGCTGTTAGTTATGGAGAGGTAAAAGCTGTAGTGACCTGTTATGATGCTTTAATTTGACTGATGGTACCTTCTCTACATTTTCCTCTGTCAGGCTCCCATGGTGCCTTCTGTGAGGTCCGGCAGATGGACAAACGGATGTTGGACTTTTATAGCAAGCTTGGCTGCTTTGAAGTGGCCAAAATGGAGGGCTTTCCAAAAGATGTCATCATCATGGGGAGGAGCTTGTGAAAAGGGATCATTTGGAAGACCTGTTAACCTGGGAAGATCTTTTACAAATATACAGTGATCTGCATAGAAGGTTCAGAGTGTCTCACTACCTGTTAAAAGTAAAAACCAATGACACATTTGTAATTGTTGCACCCATTGCAGGCTGTCGTCGTAGCCTTTCTTCAAACAGTGCTCTTCAAAAATCACTGAAAGCGCTTGCTTAATTTAAGGTGCTTTTCATAGTTACTATACTTTGCAAATCAGAGGTGGTCTGAGGTCATGAGTATGCGTGACTGCATGTGTTGCCTTGTTGATGGTCTGCTTGAGGTGTACGTTTAGCCCACCGCCCTGTCAGATGTGGCTTGTCGGCAGTTGGCATGAATTCAGTATGGTACAGGTTCTGGTGAGAGCTCCCCAGGAACCAGGCCATTCAGTACAGCACAGGTTCTGGTGAGAGCTCCCTGGGCCTAATACAAAAGATCAGCACTAGAGAGAGGAAATTCCACACATTCGTTATCATCTGCCATATTTTACTGTCTCCTGAGTAGTAATCTAAAGCAGATTCAGAAGCTGCTTTGTTTTCCATCAAAGACTGAAATATTAAAGTGAACAAAGCAACTAACCTTAGATATGGTCAGTCAATGTTTCTAATGAAGGAACTGTCTGTGTGAATTGATTGGTTAAAAAAAATAAGAATAATTCATACCGGCAGAACCTGGACCTGAAAGAGATGATGGAACCAACAGTGGAGGCTTTAGACCTTAAAACTGCTTGGAGGGTTTTTTGATGTTTTGTTTGTTTTTTTTTGTACACAAACCTGTAGCATAGCATGTGTATCTTGATGATACATTCGTGTTTTGTATAGCAATGACTTTTGGTCTGTTGCCTTCCACAGTGATGTACTGCAGAAGTCCTGTACCGTAAAACCAATCCTTCCCTAACCCCCCCCACCACACCCCCCAAACACCGCCCCAACCACCCGCCCAAACGCCCCCCCCCCCCCCCACCCACCCCCCCAACAAAAACAAAAAAAAAAAAACAACAAATTGAAACAAAAAAAAATTAA
>JAOYMR010000008.1:10591273-10611693 GCA_025802075.1 Tenebrosternarchus preto
CTTCCCCCACCCCACACTTCCCTACCCCCTCACACTTGGTCTTAGGTTGTGCCTATTTTTTACTTCCTTCAACATTTTATGACTTTTTTGAAACAAGCATTTGATTAAAGTAATCTTTAAACATCTGTGTGAAAGAAGTCATATAAATGATTATCACTTTTGAGTTGAGTTGCAAATTTACTGTGGCATTCAGTGAAATTAGGAAAAGATTTCACTAACAGCAGATGGGCTAGAGGAAATGTCTTCACACAGTTGTATTTGACAAGCGTTGGTCCTCTGAAATGAGGAGGATTTCCTTTTATTGGTACATGTCCAGGCAATAGTGTTGCTTAGAAACACAAAGCCTCTGGCTTTGACTTTCAAAGCCTGAGGTATCAAGAAAGTCAAACAACAGTTTGGCTAGAAAATAGTCTCAGACTTCATTAAGGCAAATGGGACTTATACATGTGTTTTTTGTTCTCTCTCCCCCCACCCTCAAAGATCTGTGTAATTATTACGCCATATATAGCTAGAAACTGTCATAAGTACATAGCCTGTCTAAACACAGTAAGAACAACTTTGATTTGAGCTGTTCAGCCTAATATCTAAACCTAGCTTTGTGCTGAAGCTAGTTACTTGCTAACACATCCCAGTTGAGTAAATGGGCACAAAAGATGTCTCAGATAACCACTAGAATGAGGTCAAATGCCTCAGAGTTCGGCCAATACTTTTTTTGTTTGTTGGTTCTGAAAGTCAAGCTCAAATACAAGTACAATGTTTATTTTTGAGGGTATAAATACATTCAAAGTTTGGTTGGCAACATTTCAATATTTTGGGGTGTAATTATGATTATGTATGTAATGTAGTTATACTTTCTGTAAGGTTTGTATCTAAGATGGTTAATTACAATAAAGTATGTTAAATAGAGACATTTCTTTTCCATAGAAATATTTATTAATTTGTCAAAAGGATCTATTTTCTGGTAAAATTCAAAGGTCAGCTTACCATCAAGCAGTTGTAGTTGAGGAGCTATTTGTCAGGGCAGGTAAACCACCACCTCATCCTTTCCTGCTTGTGATCATTCACACTTTTATATATGAAAATAAATGTACTGCTGTGATAAAGGGGACCAGGGTGTAGGATGAAAGTGCTTGAATGTAAACGCTCTAATGTTACAGTTTTAAATAACAGCATTCTGATGTCCGACATGCAGGATTAACCTAAACCATTTTATTGACAGCAAATGGTTTTAGAGCTAAATGGTAGGTTGCTAATATTTCTTTCAGATACTAAGATGCCATTTTCAAAGTTTAAGATGAAGCTTATGTTTATTTTTGCTCAAGGTTCTCTTCCAGACCCAGGTTAAGCCTAACATTAGACTAAAAATAATTTACAGTGATGCCAATGAGCACTAACTTTGTGCAGACTAAGATTAAAACCATATATGGACAAACTAGACTCTGCACATGGCCACACAGTCTGAATTACATCAGCAAAATATTTGTTGACATGAATTGTGCATCCCATGTCTAAGAACTATACAAATCTAGATCTTAAATTTTTAAATGCATAAACCTGAAACATTTAGAATTGGATAGATTTCTGTCAGTACATCTAAGCCATCAACCGACTTCTTTCTTGACCCTCTTGCCCACCTATGTAGTCATCTTAAACTGATCGCTGAATTACTGGCATTTGTTGAATAATACAGTGAAAATTGATTTAAAAAAAAAAAAAAAAAAAAAAGATCCATTAGGGCTAAGCACTGATAAATTATTTCCAACATAATAAACACGTTATCCTTAATGATTCTGATGACTTAACAAGAGAAATAAACAAACAAAAAAACGATGGCTTTATGAATTGTATGTCTATGATCATATACATGTACACGATTCTGAAAGCAAAAGACCCTAAACCACCATTTTTGTTCTGAAACTAATAAATGTGAACACTCTTATTCTGCTCTGAATGTGTGATTTTAGCTAGCTGTGAATTGTGCAGAGGTTTAAAAAAAGGATCCAAATATAGTATGAAAATAACCACAAAGGAAAATATCTTTGCAAATATTTACTTCAATGTGAAAACAGAAATGCATACGTGTAAATTTTACGATCACAGGAATATGTGCAAAATATCCCAGCAACTAAATGTAAGAAAAAGAACAGTAGCTAACTTTGAAATAAAGTTTCGTGATGATGATGTCATGATTTCTGCGACGAGAAGAGTGTACTCGTCATATGTTTTGAAGCCCTTTTCTGTATTGTGTATAATTAAGGCTCAATTCAACTGTATTATTTTTGAGTTTGACAATTATGTCGTTTTTAGAGGACGAATCATCAGAGGGTGACACAGGTGCTTGTTCAAGACTGGAAAGCTACGTTTTTAGTAAGCTGGGTTTTCATAAACGCATTTCTTTAATGTTAGCATAGTAGCTAACACGTGGACTACTGCGGCGCTTATAGACGCAGCTTGGGCTAAAATACATTAGAACGAACAACAAATCTTCTATAAAATATCTGCAAATACTTTTATGAACAATAGCAAACAGCTATTTAAAGTGAAGTTGTCGGTAAATTAATTTCTAATTGAAGGAGCAGTAAGAAGATACAATCTAAATGCATTTCCTCTAGATACAATAAACTTTAACTATTCTGTTCTTGGTTTCTTAAAGGCTGTGAATTGTCATCCGAAGTGCCCTTCTTTACCTTTCAACGAGATGAAGAAGAGGATTTGGAGCATTTTCTTGAACTCCGAACAGTACGTAGGCTTTTGATTTTGAGCTCAGAATAAAAGGAAGACTGCGATGTCCAAACCGAAAAAGTCAATTTGAACTTAAACGTCGTTCCGTTCTCCCCCGTAGATTTGCCTCGGCGACGGGGCTAAGGAGGAGAACAACGTGGTGGAGGTGACGGCTATGAACCATCAAGGAAAGAAAATATCCGTACCTGTAGCGAATCTTCACGTATCCTGTCTTCCCATGGTAATGTCGTTACAGTGATTGATGTTTATACCGATTACACTAGATTACTTAAGATTGGTACTTTATTTATTGCAAGACAGTGGCGCAAAAGACTGCAGGGTGAGGTATTAAATGTTTGAAGAATAATTTTGTAATTCATAGGGGCTTTTACATATGCTGATCAGCACACACATACAGTTTTAAAAATGTAAACTTTCCATCAGCAAATGTTAAAACAGCACTGTGGCTTCTTCACAAGCTCAATTTTACTTAACAGAGATGAACTTAAACTGTATATTTTCATAGATTCTTAGCATAGATTTCTTAGCCTGTCATTGTGGTAAAGCCAGTTCTTAAACTCCTCTTGTGAGTTTCATGTTCTTGTTTTTGTTGTCCTCTTTCAGGTAAGCCTCGGGGAATTTGAGTTGATGGCACCTGTGACACTTCGCCTTAAATCTGGAAGTGGACCGGTGACTGTTAGTGGATTGCATTTAGTTGGTGAGGGGAACAAAAAAAGGAACACTACCTCTTTTCTGTTTGACCTCTCCAAACAGCATGATGGGAAAACGGTTTTAAACCATTGTCATTGTTTAGTAAACGTGGTTTAAATCAGTGCTAAGCAACAATTAATTGATGAGAACAATTTTTTGCACAAACAGATCAGTGTAGTTTCTCTTATTTTCCACAGCTTCAGAGAATGATGAGGAGTCTGAAATGTCTGACGAAGATGACCACTCTGAAGAGGAAATGCCATCCATTAAGCCTGCCAAAAAGAAGCAGAAGCTCTAGTTATAACCTTCTGTGAAGATTTCAATACATTTTATACAACTGAGCTGAAGTTTGAAGCTTAGATATTTTTGACAACGTTGACAAGTTCTGAAGTTCAGGGGGGGGGGGGGGTCATGACAAGTTCCAGGTACTTTTGACTTTTGTGGTTTCTGATGTGGGGGCAAAGTGTTTTTAACAGTTTGACAGTTAAGTAAATTTGAGAATGTTAAAATGACCAGTTGTACATGTTTGGTTTTTTTTAAATAAAAAACATTGTGGGTTATTGTAAGCCTTTAGCATATAAAAGGGAATTCTTGGTTGTTTGTGGCAAGTTGCTTTAGATAAAAGTGCCACTCCAGTATGTTGCATTTTGCAATGGATTTCTTTACGTCATGTAGTTGGAATGTGACATGTTGAACGAATTAATAAAAAAAAAACATTCTAAGGTACTACTATGTTAAAGGTTCACAAATTTTTGCATATTACTGGATCAGTAGCCATCAGTGGAGATTTGTGAAAAATCAGTGGAAATTACAAACACTACCATTTTGTAATGATATTACTCAGAGTATTGTAATACAAAATTGTATTTACTGTACATTAGCAGACAACCACTCTGTATTTGCCATAAGGTAGATTACCAGCAGTGGTTTCTGCAGTGGCACATGCATAGCTAAAAAAAAGTGTTTGAATGAACCATGGCTTTAATAAGGATGAGAGTCTCAAATGGGCCATTTCATTAACAGGATTAAGACTTAAAAGACTGCAGTGTTGTTGTTTTTTTTTGTACATTTATACATTTTATTAATAAATTACTTCCTGTTTAAAGCATCTGTATCAAAATATTACTGTTGTGGTGCTTTGCTGGACAGGGTTCACGTTCACACTGGTAAAATTTCAAGTTCCTTAATGAGAGTTGTGTGCATCAGATAAGATGTAGACACAGCTGTCTTTGATCAGATTTTATGCATTTTTTATGTTTTGTGATTAACAGTGAATTTATTTTTGAAAAGGGTTTAAAACTTTTTGGCAATTTCTTTTCTGGTGTACATTCATTCAGCAAGCTTCCCCCACTGTTGTAATGTGGATTGTATATACCTGCTTACATAAAGATTAAAAAAACTATACGTGACGTTTAGTTAATAAAAAAAGCAATTAAAATATCTTTCTGATATTTTACTTATTTGCCTTCTTTAGTAAGCAAACTTAAGATAATTGACAAAATTCTACTCAAGAAAAGTAACGTTTAATAATAATAAGGTTTTCATATTCTGTTATGAAGTCAGTACTGTCGGACTTTCCATCATTATTTACTGCAGTGATTGTCCCCCGGCAAGACTGGAAAAACCTATTATTGTGTATTCCGTGACATTTTGCCCTATTCCCAAATCCTCCCATTGGTTGCCGGAGCAAATAAACCTGTGACGTCACTTGCCTCCCTTAGAAACCCTCCTTGGCGTCTCCGTAGGAAAAAGAATATCAACATGGTTTGTAATTCACCCGGTGTTTGACGTATTATTAAGTAGAACAATAATGATTTATATTGTTCATGTCGGTATGTACTGCCAGATATTGTATAGGAAAATGAAGAAAGGTTTTTTGTTGTTTGGAGCTAACATGAAAATTGATGTCGCTAACTGGCTAACGGTCTAGCTAGCTAGCTAGCAGTCTGTCCAACTATCATTTCTAGCTAGATGTTGTATATAGATAATTGTATGCATCCTCAAAAAATAAACATCTAAGATTGTCTATGCCCAACGAATATTTGTTGAGCATTGTCCCACTGCTCGTTGGATACTAGCTAGATTACCTATACGTCTACTGAGTAAAATGTTCACGCTATCCTAAATCAGGTTTGAAACAAAAAGTGAACATTTTGTGACTAACTTAGGACCTGATCAGACTTTAGCTAGACTTTATCTATCACTAGCGAACCTTAGCTGTATTGCTCAGGACCTGATTAAACATCCTATTCAAAACAAACAAACAAACAAAAACGCGTAGTTAGCGAATGGAGTCTAAAATAACTTAAATATCTAACGTGTTTGTTCGCGCAGAATGTCAGATATGACACAGCTCATCAGCAAATGATTTAGCCTTTTATTAGGCCGAATGTTGTGTGATGTGTTCAAAATCCTATCTGTTGTGTAAAATACACCTAATTTCTAATTAAGTAATGTTGCATCCTTCAGTATTTAAAAAAATAATAACTTTAATCAATTGGAAAGATGTCAAAAGTATTTTATGTGGACACACAGCCCAGTTCCAGTTGAATCTTGGAGATTGTTATACTCATATTGGAGATTCTGATTCTACTTTTTAATTAATCTGTTTTTCTTCCCAGCTTACTGCTCAGTCACAGAAGCTTCTTTGAATACATTTTGTCGATCAAATGATCAGACATTTTGTTTTTGGTGTCTTCCTTATATTTATTTAACTGTTTTCCCAATCAGATCTTAATATATTAACCCTTGTCATGCCCTAGAATATCCCCTTTTTCTCATTTAAGGGCTGTAGGTCAGATGTGCATGGAAACGGACACAGGGAAATTAGTTGTTTTTTTTTTTAATCTTGATATGGAAGACAGTTTTTGGGTGTTGACTGAAAGAGGCAGCAGCTTTTAGTCAAGGAAAACAGTTAGTATTTACATGTTTAAAGTTACGTCAGCCCCTAAAAGGTTCAAGTACTTCTGAACAGATTGTTGCTTTGTCTTTTTTCCCCTTGCTTTGTCATTTAGTTTTTCTTTATGAGGACTTTTTTTCTTGTTTTTGGATAGTGTTTTGATTAAGTCTGTGTGCAGGGTTTGTTATCAATCCTTCGAAAATTGAAGAGTGCCCCTGACCAAGAGGTGCGCATTCTGCTTTTGGGTCTCGACAATGGAGGAAAGACAACACTACTCAAGCAACTAGCTTCTGAGGACATCAGTCATATCACGCCCACACAGGTACCCATACACACACATCTGAGGACATCGGTCGTATCACTCCTACACTGATACCCATACACGCACTTCTGAGGACATCAGTCATATCACAGCCACACAGGTACACAAGCACACGCCTCTGAGGACATCAGTCATATCACAGCCACACAGGTACACAAGCACACGCCTCTGAGGACATCAGTCGTATCGCTTCCACACAGGTGCGCACACACAACTTTTAGAAGGCTACTGCTGCAAGGTCGTGCATGTGGAAATTAAAAGGAGCCTTATCAATGCCATGCATATATTTGTAATTCCTCTGCACTAACTCCCTCTGCTTTATGATTTAGGTTATTAAAATAGAAGTGCACTTGTGAAACAGAACCACATTACCTAAATGTCAATTAATGTCAAAATGAGTTTCTGTTATAAATTGCAAACCGATGTAAGACAGTTCCTTAGACAGTAGTTAATTTCTAGAATGTACATAATGTATGATGAGATGCTTTATTTAAAATCCAAGTAAAGTGACGTATGCTTTACTGGTAGCAGTTTCCTTTCATACTGCATATAATATATGTGGTCAGTTATTTCCCTTCTACTGCTATGGGAGTAAATTGTAACTCTGTAATAATGCTTGTTTCTTCTTCGGCAGGGCTTCAATATTAAGAGCGTCCAGTCACAGGGATTCAAGCTGAATGTGTGGGATATAGGTGGGCAGAGGAAGATAAGACCATATTGGAGAAACTACTTTGAAAACACTGACGTACTTGTAAGTGTTTCCAGTAAGACATCTGCCCTTGATGTTCTTGCACTTACTGGAGGTAGAGAGTAGTAAAAAACTGAGTAGTTTATTTCAATTTGCCCTTGTGCGCTAGTATTTATAATGATGATGAGCATTTTAATCAGTTCATCTCGCTGGTGTGTGGACGTGCTTAGAAAATTCATTGTTGTTTGTGGACCTGCTTAGAAAGTTAATTATTTGTATTCGCTTTTGTATCGGTGACTGCTTTCTTAAAAGAAAAGTTTCCTGTCCACAGATTTATGTCATAGACAGTGCGGATCGAAAGAGGTTCGAAGAAACTGGACAGGTGAGTGTGTGATGTCGCCCATCTTCAGGACCCTCGAATTCAGTACTACGATTTTCGCAGCATATTTATAATGTAGGTCTGCGGGATAAATCACAGCATATTTGTTATGTAGGTCTGCGGGATAAATCACAGTATATTTATGTAGGTCTGTGGGATAATTTGCATCATATTTGTTATGTAGGTCTGCGGGATAAATCGCAGCATATTTATAGTGTAGGTCTGTGGGATAGATTTCACATTAGTAAAGTCAGCACTGCCACTCATTATTAAGTTCTTTAAGACTGAAGAAAGTCACTGGGTACTGGAAAACATTGACAGAGCAATGTACAAACCAGTAACAAACCAAAGATTCACAAGACCTGGACGTGTGCTTGATTGTGCAGTTTTTCTTCTCAGGAGCTGGCTGAGTTGCTGGATGAGGAGAAACTTAGTGGCGTTCCTGTCCTCATCTTTGCCAACAAGCAGGACCTGCTCACTGCAGCTCCTGCCTCAGAAATCGCAGAGGGCCTGAACCTGCACACCATCCGGGACCGCATATGGCAGATCCAGTCCTGCTCCGCTCTAACAGGCGAGGGAGTCCAGGTGAACATTACCCTGCAGACCCTCTGGATTCTCTGGAAGACTGACTGTTCTTTTTAATGTAGACAGCAGTGGTGTTTAAGAAACGGTTAAAACTGGTGAATTTGAGCAATTTCTTTTGTATGCCGTTTTGTTGTGTCGACCATTTGGAGTGCTTTTTATTTCTCCAGAAATACTGACTTGCATTTTATTCTGCCCATTTAGGATGGCATGAACTGGGTTTGCAAGAATGTTACAGCAAAGAAGAAGTAGGAACATTAGTACATTTAAAGCTTATGCTTCTCCAGGCATCACGTGGACACGCAAAACACTGTGGACTATGTGGATTCTTCACCAGCTGGTCCAGGTTACAGGGGAATGACCCTCTTCTGACAGCAACTGGGGAGGCCTGGGACAAGACCTTGTTGCCCATGATCCTCCCAGTTGTCCACTGCACTGCAAGTCCCCTGCCACATTCCCCCTGGACCCACCATGTGCTGTCATCGGTTCCCTTTCACTTTACTATCCCTCTGTAAAACCTGCTAATTCCTACTCTGAAAATTAAACACTACATCCAGTCAGGTACCACTGCTGTTAATCCCTAACCCTTGCCTAGACTTGTCATACCAGTGTTAGCCATGCTTACAGATGTCTTACAGATGCCTGCCATATTCATTTCAAGACTAAAAACTTCTCTCCTTTTCCCATTTTGCATGTTATTTCTCTGAAAAGGCAGGTTGGTATTCTAGTTTTACAGTGTGTGGTCATGCATGGAAAAATGTGTGTGGGTGTGATTGTCTTATGAGTGGAAACTGATGGTTTTGTCATTTCTGGATGTGAAGTGTGAGAGTGTTTCAGATCAGTGTAGCAGTTGTAGGAAGATGTGGTTTGACATTACTTATTGGAAGTATCACAACGCAGACGCAATGTTGAGTCTTTTCACCCTTGTGAATTTTATACATCACTTCTTGTACACGTGAGTTTGGGTCTTTAAATTGTCCTGTGCTGTTTTCTGTTAATGGGGCTCAACTTTGTGTTAGTCTTGTTCTTTTGACCTGGTATAACTTTTGCTTCAAAAGAGCATTCTGATGCACTAGACTGGAATTGGTGCTGCGTGTGCTGGTGACGGGGTTAGTGACACTGAGCATCTGGTTGTGTCAGTGGAGACTTGCTTTGTGTGTTTTCTGTGAGACCACGTGTACTACAGGTTGGACTGACCTGAGCAAACGGAAGAGTGTGTGTGTGTGTGTGTGTGTGTGTGTGTGTGTGTGGTGGAGGAAACTGTTCTGTACTGTAATATCTATTGGGTTTCAGTGCACCACAACACTTTTTTTATGTTTATGTTGGTGCTTCTACTCTTAGCACCCACTTTATTCGAAACTTTTATTTATTAGTATGCGTTCAGAGGCTATAGCCCATCTGTTGATTTGCATATTTTGTGATTTGCCATCAGTGGCATCACATGACCCCTTCTGGCTGAGTGTGGTGGCCACCATCAACCCAGCAAGAACACCAACATGTCTGAGGCTTGTAGTAGCACAACACTCACCTCCAGGCTGTCACTGGTCAGACTGCTTGGAGAACGATCCACCATGTCATAACATCTGCTCTCCAATGGTTGTCTGGTCAAGAAGCGACTAGTGATGAGTGGGGTGGAGGGTGACTGAAAAAGGTGCATGACAACAAAAAGCGTAATTGTGCCTGGATTACAATCTGTAATTGTAAGCCTATTAAATGTACATATAAGATTGGTGGACCTAGTAGAATAGCCAGTAAGTGTAGGTGTAAGGTAAGTGTTTCTGATTAAAGTGGGTGTGAGTGCTGTTGTTTTACTGGTTTTTTTTTTTGTTTGTTTGTTTGTTTGGTTTTCCTTCATTATTTTGAAAGATTTCTGACTTGGAAAATCATTGTAAATGAGTCTTACAATGACCTACATGCGCCATTCTGAGAGAATGTTATACAAACATTTGACATATAACTGTTGCAAAGAGATCTCTAGCATGAGAAACATGTGAGAAGGAGATGCTTCTGGAACAGTAAGTGACCAACAGCTATTGGTATCCTATGTACTGTTTGTTTGGGGGTTTTTGTGTCTTCCTGTAGGCACCAGGCTCTTTTGTTGAATCCAGGAAATGACTTTAAAGTAGAATGTTTACTGTCCTATTTGGTCACAGTTTAGCATGACTTTTTAAGTACATATTTCTTTTGCAGGCTGTTTTGTGTGTGTGTGTGTGTGTCTTGTTTGCTTATTTTTCATATTCAGTGATTAAAAACTGTATGCTAACTGGAATATTTCGCATCGGTTCCTACGATTCTTTCAGTGCGATACCCACCCTGTTCAAACTCAAAACGAGACTGTACATCTTGTTTCTTTTGTCTCTGTTACATGTTGAGTTATACCAAACTTGGGCTTGGGTTTTAGAAAGGTGGGGGAGGTTGTTAAAATGGAATGTAGCCCACACATGCTGCATATATTGCACGCCTGCCATGATGAAGCTGATTCATCATGATGAAATTACTCAAAGCTGAATTTAGAATAAACTGTTTTATTGTTTCAATCATTGGTTCAATCACATTGGATTTTTTTTTTTTCTGTGTAATTAATCAGAAATCAACCAAAGAAAGGTACAATATCTCATTCATTACTTGAACACGTCTTCTTAAATATTGGAAATACATTTTTCATTCTTTTACATCTTAAAGGAATTTTTTTTTCTAAGTACGTGCACTAAGGTGATCTGTGAATAAAGACGCCTTTTCCTTCTCTACACCCTGGGTAAATGTGCCAGTGTGACAAGTCAGGCAGCACTAACTATGTTCAGTCAACGCTCCCCTCCCCCTACAGAGGGCAGGCCTAATTTCATGATGCCATCAGGCCTTATGTTACTATGGAAACCTCTCCAGCTGCTGTAATGTTCAGGTGGAAGGCTAAGAGACCTGCTGCTCCTTAAGGCTCTATATGCCCTTCTCAGTATTTGCTAGACCATGTTACCTTCTGTTGGTGAATGTATTTTGTTTAAAAATGGACCCAAAATTTTTTTTTACAGACATTAACTGTGCCAAAAGTGAAAAGAAATTAGAAATTTTCAATTGCATTTTGCAATCCTCTTGTTCAATAGCAATACCACGTGTTTTGTTCTACCGCTGAAAGAGTTTAATTATCAAGCCAAGCAGCCTGCATTGTTCGACCTCTCCACAGCAAAGTGTCGTTTTCACTTTGCAGCGTACATCTTCCCTCATTCACTCTCCCCTCCCCCGATGTCAGTTTGCTACTCGCTCGCGGCTCTTGCCTGACACTGCAGTCTGCCTTGTACCTGTCAGCACCATTAACGCTACGCTGCTTTGTCCAAGCACAGGTCAGAGTTTCTTCTCAGTGGGCCAAAACTCTGCAGGAACTACGTGGGTCGGGAAGGCGATGAGGTATCACTTCCTGGGAGTTGCTGGTCTTGAATGGGATCCTCACACCCAGAAAAAACTCCCCGGTTCCTTTAGGCTGAGCCAGTGGGTGGTTGCTGTTAACAATTTGCTGGGTGAACTGATGAAACGTTTCACTTCCTTAATTTGGTCATTCATGTATTCATTTTTTATCTCACAGTTTGGCATTATCCTTTCAAACTAAATGTTTTCAAAAAGAGAAACAAAGGAAATTAAATTTGTAGAATTTGGACATTACCAACAAATCCATTTCAGCAATAAGCACAGGCTGATTACTTTCCTAAATCTAAAACCCCCACGAGGTAAAAGGGGGGGAAAAAACAGATTTGAATACTTTTCCACACACAGCCTGAGTCTTAATAATGAGTCTCATATGGTTGTCAGTGTGGCACCTGCTGGCTGCCACTTCATTCCAAACTCTGCATCATGGTCACAGTTTGCTTTTATGTATCCAAGGAAACCTGTGCCCACCTTCCAGAGTTGGGAATGGGAAAGGTAATTAGTCTATGGAGACACTTTGACATGAAACCCTGCTCCAGATTCAGCCTATGACTTCACTGCCTTTATTGCTGTAATGAATACTTTGAATAAAACAACAGTGAGAAAGCTATTATATATAGTTCCTTTTGATCTCTGTGACTAAGTTTCATGTTTTCTCATGCATGTCTAGCACATGGTAATGTGTGCTGATAATGGGTGTTGGTTTGAGGTATAGTGATCTGTGATGACACATACCCAGGAAACATAATATGGAATAAGGGGTGACTTGCATATAACAGGCTATGGTAAATGTTATGGTAAAATAAATGAAATTGTATATATATAATACATAAATATATATATAAAACACGTCATTTGACAGTGTTTGGTCTTTTTTCCGACTGGGAATTTGACGTTCGACAGTGTCCTGTATACTGTGTGAATGCACCCTGGAAACAACATATGATCACGTAGGCCACACTTGTGTGTATTTGCTTATGTTCACAGGGGTGCGGCTATGAGCACTTGACAGCTGTGTGTTGCTATGACAGCCGTGTGTGTGCACATGCCCTGGCAGAGGGGCCTCGGTGAAGGTGTGCGTTTCAGTGCCGCCGCTGTGCTCAGAGGCCGGTCTCTCAGCTGTTGTGCAGCTGCTGTTTGTAATAACTGCCCCCGAGCCCCTCTGCATTTACCCGCCTCTCTCGATGACACATCACACTTCTGTTTCTAAAAGCCCCCTGCCTAATCAAAGACATCCACACACAGTGTGGGATGAGTCAGGCCTGTGAGGACTGCAGAGAGGTGCTGGTTTCATATTTCTGTAATGAGTAACCAGAGACTGGGGAAATCTGCTGCTCTGGCTGCCCTCTTTGTTACCTGAGTGCCCCCCCAAATGATGAACCTATGGGCAAGGGAATTCAGGCCATAATGCTCCTGCTTCAAAACAGACATGCAATGCTTCCTACAAGCTTTGTCACTGCAGCAGATGCCAAACAGAGTCCATGTCTTCTGTGCTGTAATAATCATTCTGTTTAACCAATATTTTACCAGCACAAACTGAAACTGTCACCAAATTTATTTTCAGAGTATTATTCAGAACTCAAATCAAAGGTTAAAAAAAAGATCAGAGGTTAAAATAGCTTTTGTTGGCCATTAAGTTTCAGTTATATATTTTGGTATGGTCTATATTTTATAATGGATTGAAACAATCAGGGCTTTTCTGGTTATGGACTATTTGAACACTACTAATAGATCATGCTCTTAGAACAGAGAATAGCTTTCATGTCCACAAAATTACCCACATGCCCCTGCAGCTCCCCTGGCTGTGCGCCTCTAGGCTCTAAAGAGGGATTTCAGATTATCCTCATGGATTTAAGGATTGGAGTCACAATGTGCTGGATGGCAGAAATCTTAATTCTGCATGATAAATAGATTATTGGGCATGTGAGGAACCGACAACACACTCAAGCTGGGACCGGTGGGTGTGGCCTTCACACAACTGAGTGTCGCAATTTTTAAACCTCCCCCCCACGCATGCTGACAGTAGAGCAATGAGGCTAAGAGGTGCAAGAACCTAAGTAAGAAAGTCATTAGGCACTATACTGGCTTTATAGCTCTGTAACGTTTGGCTACTGAGAGAGGCCATTGGGTTTGCCCTTCTGCACTTCCAACTGATCCCTGCTGCGGTTTCCTGGGGATTCATACTCTCCTGCAGAGCACAGTCGCTCTCGTTCCTGTCAGCACAAACTCTGTGGACAGCACAATGTCCAAAAGAAAAGTTTTTTTTGTTTGTTTTATTTTTTACTTGAGAGTTTGCAGAGTATGAGCAACATCAGGTATTTTTAGGGCCTTACATTTTGCATTATGAGTCAGGGGGATAATGTTATTGGTTCTTCTGCATTAATCAACAATGATGAACCTCAGTAATGGTCCCCGAGTTGTGACTAATAAGGGTATGTCATGCTGAGCGTGAGCCTGTGGTGAAATACATGTGCAATGACATCGGCTCTTCAGGAATGCTGATCCGTGGTGAGGACTGCAGACTCATCGGAACTGTCACAGAGCCAGTCACCTCAAAGCAAAATTAATGGGACACCAATGCAACAAAAGAAGGTTCTATAAAAGCTGGAGACACGGTTTAATAATGCATGTTAAAAGAAAACAGAGCTTGTAACAAATTCTCTTTAATCTGATCATCTTGTCACACGTGACACTTCAGCCGATGCATAGCAAGACTACTGTGTAATTGTGAGCCGCAGTGCCCCTGGATACCAAAAGAGCCACCCCTGGCCTTTACAACAGCCTCAAAGACACAAAGCACTGTGAAGGGTTCTGCAGCCTTTGCATTAATATGGCTACACCCTTATCTTCCTCTCCCTCTCTCACGCTCTCTCGCACACACCTACACCCTGAACGGTGTGGGGGTGGGGGGAGGTGTACAAATCATTGTCCGAGGTGGATTCGTTCTAGGGGACTTTTTAGGAGTCCTAGTTGGCGTTATCTGTGCTCTACGGGCCTTGTGAAATATGAGTACGGCAGCCTTGATCCAGCGTGGAGAGAGAGGGGCCGGCGCTGGGCGGCGGCGGTGGCGGCTGGGAGCAGCGCGGTCGACGCTGGCCGCGGGCCTGAGTCCTCCCCCGGGCCGCAGCGGGTCCGCACCAGCAGCCAGCGTGACCGTCGTCATTGGACAGCACAGCTCTGAAAAACAAACCCATTGTGGAGCGCTTAGAGCATATGGCGTGTCCACCCACGGCGAACCGAGGAGGGGGGGGGCAGAAGATAGATTCTATTCAAGTCTCTAATTGGTCACAAAGTGTTGAGTGTGCCCTGCGTGGGTGTGTGTGTGTGTGTAATGAGTGTGGATGCGAGGAGTTGTGGGAGGAGAGGAGCAGGAACGTTACACTCCATAAATAAATGATGAGCTCTTGGAGACTGATGACTTTCCCCTTCTCCTCCTTTGCCCATCCCCCCGCCTGCAGCTGCCACCACCCTCCCCTGTGCTGCTCCCGAATTCCACTGCGCTTTAATGGGGCGCGTGCGTGACGTAGCGCAGGGTGACCCCCAAGAGTCACCACCACCACCTCCAGTCATTCGCCATTCACTCCCAAGTCTGCAGTGCAGGGGAGCTTTATCGGATCTTCTGGGAATTACGACGATGACTTGCTGCTGTTATTCTGGTGCCGGCCTTGCCGCCGAGGAATGCCTTCCAGCCTGCTGTAGGTGATGAGTCAGGCAAGAACTGTGGAGCTTTTACAGGAAGGCCAGATATTCAAGTCACGCCTCATAAAGCTCAGTAAACAGTTACAACATATTCCCAGAGCCATAAACAAATGATTAAACTGCCTAATAAATGATTAACTTTCTCTTAAACACAACCCTCCAAACCTGTCATGATAAACAGGAGAGAGCAGAGTGGTCAAAAGAAACCTCCTATTTACTGAGACAGGTTATGATTCATCCTTTTATGTGTCTGTGATGTTAAACAGAAAAAAACCTGTTCACCTTAAAATATAACATGGGGGCAATATCACCAGACATTACAGTGGATTCCTCCCTTGTACTCAGTCCATGCTTCCCCATCAATTTAAAGAGGAACACAAAGTAACAGGCATCGGTGATTCCTGGGTTGAGCTTTGCTAGGAAAACAAGTTTTCAAGGAGATGTCAAGGATATACCTCAAGAATGTAGAATTAAAAATGTAGCTGTACACAGGAGTTTGAATGATGAATGCCTAGTAAACTTTAAATAATATAAATAATAATATAAAAAGAAATTCAGTAACATCTGTGATTATAGATCAGAAGTCAGATCAGACCCAGAGTCAAGATCAGAAGTCAGACCCACAAACAGCACCACACAGGTCTGGCTCCAGTAACTTGTTTATTTTTTAGGTTAGGGCCACTTTCTGTTGCACAAAATATGTACAAAAAGACTGTACTGTATACATTTGTTTTTCAACCGACATTTAATACTCTTTTGAAGCACAATGAACTGGTTTTCAGAACTTCAGAGGTCCATTTTGTCTTCTTGTATAAAATACATGGAAAAATGTCAACAGCCATTTTCTGTTGAGACCCAGTTTAGCCTCTTGGAGTTCTGGGTGCTTGGAAAAGCTTTTTGGACTGCTTAAAGTCACAAACAGGAAGTCAACAGATTTTCAGCATGTTCCTGACAATCAGCATTGCACAGTGACACACAGACCCAGTAGACTCTATTGCCCACATAGTTTTATGGAGGAAGGACATTGTATCTACGTCATTATGATCAAACGGCAAGTGCACTGGCTGATCCTCTGGAATACGCCTTGCATGTGCTTTGATGCAGGAAGGAACCATACCCACCCGGAAGGAACCATACCCGCCCGGAAGGAACCATACCCAACCGGAAGGAACCATACCCACCCAGAAGCAGAGTCCAGAAAGAACCTCTCAGGTGAAGTGGTCATAAGTCTATTGTAAGTCTGTGAGCGGTCTATCAACAGCCTTCCAGGATTAGAAACTGTATTTGAGTGTCAAACTGCAAAGTTTGATTCCTTCGGGGGGGAGGGGGGACTCAAGAGGGGGGATTAAGATCAAACTTTTTTTTTTCCACTTCCTGACAAATCATAAAAACATTGTCATTGTAAACATGTGAGAAAAAGAGAACCTCTGGCCTCTTAGGCGTTTTTGTAAGAGGACAATCCCAGCTCAGCTCCCCCCCCCCTTTACATGGAGTTAGGTTACATGTGGTGTGGGCCTAGAGCAACCAGCCACACATTAACCCAAGCTGCTGTAGGAGTGAGTTAGAAAACAACTCTATCCCTCATCTTGTCATTCCTCTTCTCTTCCATAACTAACAACTCGTCACTAGGCAGAAATAAAGAGCATAGAAACCAAATAAATACAGTAAACGAGGTGCATTTCCCTCAGTTACATCTTGAATTACAGACCGAATTTATGACAAAAAGAGACTTCTTCCTCCCTAGGCACCCTAAACGCAGGAAGAGGGGGCGGAGAGAGGACTCAAAACTGGCCCCATTTACAGGCTAACATTATCTGCTCTGGGTCAGCAGCATCTACAATTATCCAAGATCTGTTTGTAATTTTAAAAGCAAAACTGCCTTAGTTTCTTTAGAAAGATCGCCTTAAAAAACTGCACAGGGGTAGGCAGGGATTTTATAAGCTTTTTGAGGCTTAAGATAAAAGATAATGAGATGGCATCATCAGGGAGTAAAGAAGACAAAGTGCCAAAATCACAACTGCAGTGTTTGTATTTCTCAACTCCTTTTGAAAATGAAACGCATCAGAAGGAATGCGAGGGTGAACGAAAGGGTGAAAGAACGAAACAAAAGAAAGAAAGAAAGTGAACAAACAAAGCACACACTCCTGATGCTGGTTGGTTAACTAGTGACGTAGTGTTTAGTTGAAGACTGGCCATACAGCCCATAGAAGTCAGGGTGCCTGTGGCTCTGTGAGGCATCGATCCAGTCACGCATTGAGAGGCTCTGCAGGGGTTGGGATATGGAGGGTGTGGAAGGCAGGGGGTGCGAGTACTCCTGCGTCCAAGGAAACGAGCCCGAACGTGGGTAGGCCTGGTGGCCGCGATGGCTGGACACGGAGGGCACGCTGGAGCAGTAGCAGTTGTCCACCGTGCACATGAGGATCTTGCGGCCGCTGTACTGAGGCAGCACGGCCTGCTGGGAGGAGCCGGCGTTGGGGTAGTGGGCGGGGCCGAAGACCGAGCTGGAGTGATGGACGGGCTGAGCGCCGGCGCCGCCCACTACCCCGACGTGCTGGGCGGAGCTGCAGGGGGTCAGAGCCGGCTGGGCGGACGAGCCGTCGGACGAGCTCGAGCTCGGGCCCAGGAACTGCTGCTTGGCCACGGGGCCTGAGGAAGAAGATTCCAGAAAGCTGGCAGCACTCTCGGGGAAGGCAGCCGAGTGCTTGCGCTTGTCGGGGGCCGAGCTGCTCATGCTGCAGGGGTAGACAGGAACGCTCTGGAGGAAGTGCGCAGGTGCGGCCAAGGGCGCTGGACACACGAGGGCAGAGACACAAAACAACAGCGACATGAGAGGAGAACAAAAGCCAAAGATCAAAGTGGTTTCAACAGAACAAAGTTCCAGGCTTGACATATACCTTCCAGCATTTTCCGAAGGCTCTTTTCCTTTTTGGAAATCTCAGAGAGAAAGATTTTGGAGTTAAGGTGGCCTACTTTGTAAGGAGGTAGCACACTGCCTGTACATGTCTGAGATCTGCAACGAAAAAGAAAAATGATGCCGTAACAAATTATATTTGTAAATAAACTTCCTAGCATTCTGTAAACATTATTATCACTGAATAACTTACCTATCCATGAGTATCTTCACAGATTTTGTGTTCTGGAAAAGAAATGAAACAGGAAGAGGAATTACAAGAAAAGTAGTCTACAAGCTACTGCATGACTGCCTCTTTGTCTGTGGGCATGGAAAATTCTGGAAGCTCAGATCTTGTGACAAACACACGCTGTGTTGAAGTATTTCTCACAGGTATGACCACATTCACACAGTGCATTTGTGCGAGTGAATGCGAGCGTGTGGGCGTTGGCGTGTGCGGGGGAGATTTACAGCAGAAGGCAGACTGAAGGAGAGAAAACGAAGAAGACAGGAAAAAGGGGGGGGGAGGGGTGTGTCTCACCTTCATGAAGTTGATATTGTCGGACTTGTCGAAGAGCAGCTGGACGGAACTGAGCATTTTTTTTGCTTCTTGGCGTCTTTCGTTCAGCTGCAGGGCCTGGCTCGAGTTGTCCTGGCAGAACTTTGAGCGAGCCTTCTCCAGCACCTCCAGAGTCTTCCCCAGGTCCTCCTCAAGGAGCTGCTGCATCTTCTGATACTGTACGCGCACCTCCTCCTTCAGCTGCTCCACCTTATCCTGTGCACAGACACGAGCACAAACACACACACACACGGACGTACACACACACACACACACACACACACACACACACACAATGCAGACATGTACATATGGACACATGGACCAAAACTGTACAAAAATCAACATACAAAAATGTTAGAAGTCATTTGCCCAAGATCAGTTTTGGACTACAACCCGCCGTTTATAGTGAGTTTCCCAGTACTTTTAAAATTAGTCCATAACTAAGTTGCTCTCTAAAATAAGTCCAAAATATTTTACACACATATATCCACAATTCCATACTAGACCCTCTGAGTTGAAAATAAAGCAACAACTAAACCTACATTAATCTCTAAAAGTGCGACAGAGCAAAAGGAGAAAAAAGGAATTAAATTGCCACTTTCATGAAAAAGAAATCACTATTTCATACACTATAAACTGATTATATATACTATGAACAGATTATATATACTATGAACAGATTATATATACTATAAACAGATTATAAATACTATGAACAGATTATATATACTATGAACAGATTATATATACTATAAACAGCACCAAAACATTCATTTGTGCTGTAAGTACAACTGGTAATATGTCATTAATGTCCATTAATAACAAAATATCTTGCCACTGGAAATGTGGAAAACCCTTAATTCCCGTGGTCTGAAAGTGCTCAACAAAATTATCAGCAAGTTTTTCTGCTAATTTTTAAATATGTTAAAAAATTATATATATAATTAGTTCTTTGACCAAGGCTTTGTTTGGTTGCCAACCCCATATTCTTTATATATATATACTGTTCAGTCGCCAGTTAGAAAAACAACTAACTAAATATATATATATAAAGAAAACAGAAACCCCCTCTGGGTTTTTTGGGCTGGGCAGCTTCTGTTTCACACTAGGACAGATTCCCCCTCCCTTCCCCCTTCTGAGCTCCATATCAGAATGGAGTGTAGGAGTAATGGAGAACAGGGACAAAACAGGAAGGTAGTTGGGTGTAAAACTCGGGCAGTTCAGGCCAGTTAGGAATATATTAACTTAGAGGGAGGTGATTCAGGCTTGGTCTTTCTGCCAAAACTTCAAGTATGTTCTGAATCCATATGTAATATTAATGAGGTGATTACAGCAGACATGAGGGAATAGAAAGCATGTGTGTGTGTGTGTGTGTGTGTGTGTGTGTGTGTTTACCTCCACCTGCCGTTTGTCTGACTCCAGCTTGTACAGTTGCTCTTCTATGTCTTGAACTCGATCATCAATGCGATCCTGCTGCTTCATCAACATTTGCTGAAACACAGACAGAGAAACACATTTAGACAATATAACCATGTTATATAATATATATATAA